>PVJX010035434.1:0-18245 GCA_004027295.1 Dolichotis patagonum | reverse complement strand
TGCCACCACAGGGGACTCTTGGAGACTGAGGGGAGCTGACTAAGGTGGGAGGGACAGGGGTCCGTACTCTGCTGAGAACCAAGCTGCTGACCCACAGGGAGGACCCAGGAGACCTGCAGAACCCCATTCCACACCTGCAGTCAGACACAGGGCATAACACTGGATGTCACATCCACTGGTTCCTTGACCCACTGGGTCAGACCTGTCTGAGGACCTTGTGCTATCTTCAGGTGAGGCTAACAGGGAGACCCAAGCTCACTTGGGTCAAGATGATGGGCCATGAGTGTTGGAAGCCCCAACCCCAAAAAACTGTCAGCTCAGGAGATGGATCTGACCTCTTCACAATTAGGAGACCTTGGGAGCTATCGCCTTGGGCTAAAGGAACAGACTCAGGTCTAAAGAGGATGGAGATCTTGGCCCTTCCCCTGAAGAACAAGGGGACACAAAGAATACCACTGCCCACCTTCAGTCAGCCCTCAGAGATCCAAGTGTGCATTGGTTGTGACCTCCACTTACAAGTCCTTTTGTAACTAGAGACCTTTAGGTCTCTTGTGAGTTCCTTGCTTCAAGTGATGGGAGCAGACTGCTGGGCTCACTTACAGATCACGATGAGGAGCTGAGTTGTGAGGAATCTCCAGCCCAGGGAGAGTGTCCCAAACCAATTCAGATTTACCTGTGTTGTCAATCCTGTACTTGATGAAAAATTCCAAAGTTGGGAATCCTTTGTCTTCAGGGGACCCTGATTGCAGTGTATGAGACTTATTCTGAATCCAGGATCCAGACAGAGAGAGTAGAGAGGGCTTGAGATCAGATAGGTCAAGGTGAGGGCTGAGGGAGGAGTAAGGATGCCCCATCCCAGAGCAAGGGTCTCAGAACATTCAAGAAAGCCTCTGTTGCCCGCCCTGCACCTGAAGCTGCAGAATTCTCAAGACATCAGTCATCCTCTTTCATCCCTCTGGGAACTGAGAGGGCAGCAGACCCTGATTCTGAGGTTACTGCTTCAGGTGGAAGCAACTTATAGAACCAGGCTCAGTTAAGTCCCCGTGAGGCCTGGAGGAACCAGGGATACTCTCCCCACGTAGAGGAACCACAGATGATCCAGCTCTGCCTCTTTTTTATTTTAAAGAGAATAAAACAAAAGAGGACAGAAGGAAGCAGATCAGAACAGAACGACACAAGCAACACAGTACTTTACAACAAAATACCCAGATATTAACAGTAGCTACCATAATGTCTCTTTCTTTGCAATAGTTGAGCATGGCTTCGAATACAATAATATCAAACATAACAAAATATTATAAAACCATACAAAAGAATGAAAGAATTACAGGGTATTCTGAGCTGAATAACAGAGAATGATCAATTACTACTACAATATCTCATTTTCCATAAAAAGATTTGTTTATAATATCACATATATTAAAATCCCAATAAGACACAACATGATAGAACCGATGGTAATAGCAGAGTAGAAGCATGGTAGGACTTCAAAGGAAGATGATATTAAATCAGCAATGGCTGCCATAATGTTTTGTTTTCTTCAAAACAGCTGTTCATATCATCACACATAATAAAGCAAAACAAAACAGAATAAAACCATTCCAACTGTTGAATGAAAACGTTATAAGGCTTCAAAGCTATGTAATGGGGAATCATGATTACCATAAAATCTTATGTACTCTTAACATTTCTCACACTAGGGAAACTATACGGAATTTACACATGTGAGTTTTGTTTATTTTGCTTATGAGTATGGTCTCAAGTTGCATCCATTTATTTATAAATATCTCGAAGTGCGCATTCTTTATAGCTGAGTAGTACTCCACTGTATAAAAATACCACAACTTTTTTATCCATTCCTCACTTGATGGGCACTTAGGTTGTTTTCAAGATCTGGCTATTACAAATTGTGCTGCTATAAACATGGGTGCACATATATCATTGTGGTATGATGTTTTCAGTTCTTCTGGGAATATGCCTAGAAGTGGAATAGCTCGATCAATGGGACTGCCTCTTTTCACAACCCCTTTCACAGAGCCTTCCCCTGAGTCTGCCCCTGGCTAGCCTGAGAGTCAGAATCCAGTTTTAATGGGTCATTGCAAGGCTAGAGAGCCCACTGTGCCTTTGCTCTTTTAGGATGAACCAGAAGACTCTGTGGGAGCATTTTGCAGTTGCTGACCAGACAGAGTTTCAGACAACTCAGAAATGGTGCGGAGGCTGGTCCTATACATTTTGGCACAGAATTCCCAGCTGAGCTCCCCCTTTCACCACAGAGACTTGGCAATCAAACCCCTATTCTGAGTGTTGTGCTGAGGTTCTTGTAGCGGAGAGGGCCCGGGCTCTGTTAGGTAAAGGAGCAGTGCTGAATGCAGAGTAAGGAAAATCCACTCCAGATAGTGGGTCCAAAACTATCCCACCTCTCTACAGTTGTCAGCTCAGCACTCCAGAGCTCACATGTCAGGCAGGTCCACCCTCTGCTGCAACCCTACTTTGATGAGGGGGCCCTGCATGTCAGAGCCCTGTTCTGAAGGTAGAAAGTGAGTTACCAAAGGGTAGGAGTACAGGAGGGTGACCATCCCCACCCGGGGCTGAGGACAGCTGGAGGTCAGAAACTTGTTGGACAGAGCCCACTCAGGTAGAGTTGGTTCCACCAGGAATTAAAGTCTGGAGAAAGAAGGAGGATGGAGTTATCTCTGCCCACACCTCTAAAGGAGTGCCTTGGAGGACAACTCTGTCTTTGGTACGACACCCAGGCATGGTTGCAGGATGTGCGGTCCCCTAACTGCCATGGGTGGGGTCTGAGAAATGTGAGAGCCTTGGTCACACAGGAGGGTGTCTCAGTCCTTAGAGTGGAAGTCCCCATAGCAACCTGCCCCTGCTGAGATCATACAGCAGCCCCATATATGTTGAGCAGCCTAGACATTCCTGATCTCTGCAACCTGGCGTAAAAGACCTTAGAGGTCTCAGAGAAGGAACTCAGCATGTCCAGAGTGAGTGAACCAGACAGTGTCTAGTGTCAAGTGATGAAATGAGGAAGGACTGATGGGCCCATGACAGATGGGACCAAGTCTGCCTACATTTTCTAATTGAACTGTGTCCTGTATAGATTTGGATCCTGAGGAATGAGGACCCATCTCCTCAGATGGGTGAGGCTCCTTAAGGACTCCAGAGGAGGCTTTATAGGGAAGGCTGTTGAATGGATGTTTTACTACAGACCTCTACCCAGATATGCTGATGTGTGGTATAAAGTGGGGGATCCAAGCCACTTGAGGCAAAGAAGAGTCCAACTTCTTTCATCTCTCTGTAAGAAAATAATCACCTTCTTTTTACCCTTCAGGAATTCATGATGGAGCTTCTTAGATATGGAAGCTCCCGAACCTGAACCAAGGCAGCTGGTTGTCCACAAAGTGAGCATCTTAATTCATTAGAAGTCTTCTTGGGTCCTGGGGAACCTGATAAAAAGGCAGACATGGCTTGGAGAGCACGAATACTAAGGTTACCAAAGCTAAATACCAGGTGGTCAGAGCAGCAATGAGCAAAGATATGTGTAGTTAGGGGGCTCAAAACTGCACCTGTCACTGACACAGACTGGCATCTGGAAAAGCATATATGTCAGCCTTGGTGATAGATGGGCTACCTATTCTTTTTTTGGGGGGGCTACCTATTCTATGGTGAGCATTCCTCCGGAACAGCATGAGGTCACCAAATTTGGGCAGGAAATGCCAAGCATGTGTCAGATTGAGTGGCATCTGGTGGTCAAAGTGTGCTCACTGGCATGGAATTAGCAAGGTGTTCCAGCATCTTCCTTAAGGAATGCACTGATTTTGGTCAAAAGCAGACTAGACTACATATATAGCTAGAGGCCCAGGTTCTAGGAAAGAATCTTGTAGTTTTTAAATGTCCTCCAGACTCTCAGATAAGATAGTTGGTGAGGTTTAGGTAATTTGCATGTCAAACCAAGTCAGAGGGAACCTTGGAGAAGAACCTGAGGAAACGGAATCGCAGCCTGTCCTGAAAAGGCAATGCTTGGTGCCACTCTTCTTCTGTGGGACCTCAACATCACACAACCTGGTGGGCTGCCAAATCTTGACCACTAGTTTTGATTAGCTACCCAGGTCATTACCATCCATCTCTCCATGGACCTCCTATACACAGAATGTGTTCCGATGTGCCAAGATAAACACAAATCATCTTCCTTCCCACCTTGAATCTCTTATTCTGCTCTCTGTATTAAGAAATGACAATATTGACTCACATAACACACTAGCAATTCAAGAACTGTTTTTCATTAATGATTTTCTATGTCAAATTTTATTTACACTCAGAAAGTTTTCTCTTGTTGTATACATTGTGGTGACTTTTGATAATAAGCAGTCATTACTACCACATCCAAAACTCATCCCTACCCCAATACAGTGTTTTCATGCTACTTCTTGTAACCAAACTTACCGTCCCCATCACAGACATAACAGCTGGTCAGTTCTGCATCCTTACAGGTTTTCCTTTTCTACTGGGCCATAGAAATGAGAGTCTAGAGTGCATGGCCTCTTCAGAGGGGCTGTTTTCCCTGTATATGATGCATTTGTGATGTAACCATATTGCTGTGCAGATCAACAGTTTGTCCTTTATGTTGTTGAGTACCATTCCTTTGGATGGATGGATTACAGTTCATTCATCCATGTCTCAGCTGAGATATGCTTCAGGTGCTTCCAGTTTTTATTTGTGTCTTATAAATAAAGTTGCTATAAGCATTCACCCACAGCTTTCCTTATGAACATGTGTTTTCTATTCACTTGGGTAAATGCCTGGGAGTAACACTGCAGGACCACATGGCAAGTATACTTAGCACTACTAAAAACTCTGCCAAAATGTTTTCAAAAGTTCCAGTACCGCTTGCCTTTCTAGCCACCACTGAATGAGGCTTCTAGGAGCTCCACAACCAAGCCAGCACTTAGTTTGTCAATCCTTTCTTTTTCTTTATTTGTGAATGTCAGTCATTGCAATAGGTGTACCAGGGCATTTCATTATGTCTGTTTTTGGGGGGGTTGCTGAACGTTGAACTCAGTATATGATATGTTCATACTGTACCACTGAGCTATACCCTAGCTCTTCTACTGTAACTTTAAAGCTTCATCTAACAACTAATAAACCTGGGTGCCTTCCAATGTGCTTATATATCTTACTATGCAGTTCTTCTACAACTTCTTGGTCCATTATGTATCCTGCTGAAGTGTCCATTCAAGTGTTTTATTCATGAATAGAAAAAGATTATTTTATTTTATTTTATTGCTGAGTATATTTTATTCTTGACATACTTCTAATAGAATAATATATGCAATTGTTAAATCTTTTCCCCAAGACTTCAGTTTCTATTTTCATTATTTTAACCTTATTTTTTATAGGGAATGTTCTAAATTATATAAAACTCAATGTATTTTAACCTTGTTTTACAAATCATACTTTAATTGTTGCATCTAAAATCTTTTTGCTCATCCTGGAGTCATACATATTTTTCCAATGATTTAGCCTTGAATTTTAAGGTTTTATATTTTTCATTTAGATTTTGATCCACATTGGGCTAATTTATGTATATGATTTGAGGTATCTGGATCTGAAAGTTTAGCTTATTGATCAAGACCATTTTCACACCTGTTAGGCCCTGCGTTCAATCCCTGCCACACAAAAAATAAAGAAACAACAACAAAGGCTATAAGTATAAAGAAGGCTTTTTGGCTTTGGATTTTTGTTTATGATTTGGTAAAATTTTATATATGTATCTCTAACTGTTTAAGTATCATTTGTTGAAAAGTTTACTAATTCTTCATTTATTGTCATGGCAATTTTGTGAACAGTCAGTTGGTTACATTTATATATCTTTCTAGGTCTTTTCCTTTTTGCTTTTCTTCTGTCTGCCTATCTGTCCACTAATATCATGCTGGTTAAATTTGGTGACTTATAACTTTACATAAAGTCTTAGGAACAGTGTCCTCAAATTTTGTTCTTCTTTTCCAAAATTTTCTTCCATTTTTATTTCAAATTAATTTCATGTAGGACTCAGAATAAACTTATTCATATCTGCAAAATTCCTGTTGTATATCCAGATGTGGTGGCGCATGTGTATAATATAGCACTCTGGGAGGCTGAGGCAGGAATATAGCAAGTTTCAGCACAGGCTGGGCAATATATTGAATTAAACATACCCGGTCCCAAAAGGAAAAATAAAAACAGTCTGTAGCTACACCTGAGTGGAAAATCCCTAGGTTTAATCCCCAGTGTGGGAAAACAAATACATAAGTAAATAAAACCTGCAGTGATTTTAATGGAACTATATCCATAGATGAATAGGTAGAGAACTTATTTAATAATATTGAGTACTATAACTCATGACCATATTGTGTCTATTCAAAAATTGGATTTTTTTATTTTCATCAGCATAATTTTGTAGTTTCCAGCATAGCATAGCTACAGATATTTGTTAGATTTGTACCTAATTGCATAGTGGGTACTGTAAGTAATGCTTGTTTATATTACTTTGAGAAAAATAAACAAGTCACAAAGAGTACAGATGGAATGGTTCACTTGCAGGCAGTATCAAAAACAGTCCAATTCCTAGAAGCAGAGACTCAAATGATGGATGTCAGGATCTGGCAGGTGAAGGAAATGGGGCACTGTTGCTCAATTAGTATAAAATTTTAATTATGTGGAAGAGTAAGTTCCAGAGATCTGCTGCACAACATATGCTTATCGTTAACAATATGGTGTTGTGAACATCAAACTTTGTCTTCAGGATATATGTCACGCTATGGATTTCTACCAAATTAAAAAGCAAAGCACAATTAGATTTTTTTCATCAGCATCATTTTGTAGTTTTCTGCATAGCATAGCTACAAATATTTGTTAGATTTATACCTAATTGCATAGTGGGTACTGCAAAATAATTCAATTGTGTAAAAACACAATGGAATGCAAGTAAACTATTTAAAATGATACATCATGATCTTGATTATCACAATGGATGTATGCATGTGCAGATATATCCAGACTCACCTAATTGCATACATTAAACACTTGCAGATTTTCAACAAGGATTAGACCACAGTATAGGTGCTAAAATATTCATTTACAAATATTAATTACCTAAAAATTAATTGCCTAAAACATGAAAAAAGGAGGAAGAAAAGATTTCAGTGAATAAACATATCTTAATTTTTATCTTCATCATATTCACAGTCTAAGATGCCTGATTTATTCAGCAGGTGTGGTATCCAGGCGTGGGTTTTAATGGTGTAGGAGAAATGAAGCAGGTAGTTATGTGTCACAAGTGTGGGAGATGCTTGCATATATGGAAACCTGTCACTGAACTTTCATGTACACTGTGCTCATCAGCAGTGAAGAAGGATGTGTTCTCAGAGAAGGATGGAGTTAGATGGGATTGATCAACATCTGTCACACAGACCAAGGTTTTTATAAATGTGACCACATGGAACACGGAAAAGTAAAACTATCTACAGGAAATAAGAAGTTTTATGCATAAAAATCTATCATTTAAAACTATTCTATTACTAATAGCATTTAGATATATCACTGGACACAAAACATTATATTTGCAGTTGAAAATTTAAATTGAACAGAATTTAAAATAAGGTTAGAAAGTGGGAAGTGAAGTAAAAGGGATAAATCTGAAAAGGATAAAGAATATCACTATGTTGGGAAATATATAGGACAGAAGTGATAGAGATACAAGCCTTGATCAACACCCAGATAATTTAATATTATAACAATAATCAATTCTCCCCAAATGTCTTGTTATAGTCAATGATACCCAAATAAATACTCTAAGTCAAACGTGCTGAAAGTTCAAAGGACCAGTAACAACCAAAGAAAACTTTTAACATAGAACAAATTTGAAGGAGTTACCCTACCTCATTTCAGGAATTATAAACTAAAAACAAAAAAGACAGTAGAATAACTCCATGTTATTCTACATGTCAGTGTAACAGAATTGAATCCAGGAATACATTCACATATATCGGTACATAGAAACAAATAATGATGGGAAAGATGTCACTGAAGAGGACATGAGAAAAAGGATAGTCAATAAGACAACTAGCTCTGAAACCATTGGCTGTCCATTCCCAGAGAGTGAACCTCAATCTACACTCCGTATCTCTTAATGTAGACATAGATATTTCTTCCTTAGCTTCTCACTCCAGGGACAAAACAGCTGACAAACACAGGTGGGAAGAGGGGAGCCTTACTCTGGTCCCTAGTTTTCAACCAAGAAGCACAGGGACCCGCAGAGAACACACACGCCTGGTGTTCCCCCAGGTGAGCCAACATGTTCGCCAGGCCTTTCCCTGAATGGGAGGCCTCAGGACACATTTTAGATGTGAAGTATAACTCTTTACCTCTCCAGCCAGCAAGAGAAACAGTAACAGGGACATTTTGAAGAGTTAAATCCTGTGAAGACATCACCCGCCACTTTTGAATTCTGTGGGTAGACTAGCAGGTTGCAAACTCACATGGCATTTTTTTTTACTTTTCTTAAAAGCTGTTACCTCGCTTTGAATACTCTGGCTAACTCATACAGGCTAATGGGGAGGTTCAGAGTGACAGCTCATCACATGCTTGCAGTGTGCGCTAACCGAACCGAGCCTTGCTACAGTCACTCTCCCCACGTACTTGGCAACCTCCGGTCATCACTGTTTTACCTTCAGCTCGACTGTTGTGAAGCTTCTCCATGTGAGAGAGAGCACGGTGTCCTTGCCCTTACGTGCCTGGAGTATTTATGTGCAAGGGTATTCCATTTCTAATAATGATCTCTGTTCCCATCAACTACAACTTACACAAATTCAATAGCTTTAGTTTATAGCAGATAAATTATAGAACTATCTAAAAAGAAGTCTAACAAATATATATACATAAATATGTATACATATATAAACAGCTATGAAGTTTGTAGAAACAAAAAAAAGTTGTAGAAGTATTCAGGCAAAAACATTCTGATATAAATAGACCAGTACACAGTATTATTTTGAAAACAAACAGAATATGATAAAATTCTCAACTTTTCTTAAACTTTTTAGAAGTCAGTTCCTGACAGTTACAGGTTAAAATGACAAACAAGTTAGGCTACTAGCTCGTGCTTCTTGAATTAACCTTGGAAAACAAGAAAAGACAGAGGCAACAAAGTCTAGTGAACACATACATATGAGCAACTAAACCTAAGCATCAAAACATGAGGAGTCCCTGGAGGATACTGCATGGACCTGGGACTTGTGTGTGGATGGAGCGGAGCAGACAAACAGGTGTCTGTGCTGAGGCCTGCACACATGTCTCACAACAGTGTGAGATGGAAGTATGTTTTATATCTATGGCACAGCACAGTCTGAGGCAATGTCTCATACCAGAGATGTCAATGGCCCAGGAAAAAAAGTGAAGACAGCAGGAAATTGGACAAAGAATGGCTCCAGAGATTGTGCTAGTAACCATCTGCACCTACCCTGGTGGGTGAGGACTGACATCCAAAACTAGTACTGTTTAACAGAACATAAAGAATGCAAGAGAAATAGAAAAGAAAGTATAACAGTGAATCATGCATAGTAACCATAGCTATTCTATGATCAAATCAGAGTCTCTTTCCTTCTGCCCCAGGGAACCCTGGTAGTCAGAGTCTTTTGTTGGGTGATATTCTCAGGTGCATGGAGGACAGCAGTCTAGGTTGTGCCAAGAACCAAAGTGAAGACCTCTGGGATAGACAAGGTGACTTGCAGAATCCAGTTATTCCCCTTCTGTCACACCCCAGGCACAATGATGGATGTCATATCTGCTGATGATCACCTCTTGTTGTCAGACAGGATGTCCTTGCTCTGAGATGGGTGCATCAGATGACTGGAGTAGAGAGGGTCACAGCTCTGTTAGGGGGTCCAAGGAAGAGCAGAAGGGGTAGTATGGAAGCCCTGTCCCAGATAGAGGGTCACTAAACAATCTAGACATGCCGTTTTGTCATTCTTGCACTGCCAGGAAGAATTTTCAAGTGAGACCACTTTGCCTTTCAGGGGAAGCTGAGAGTCAGCTTCTTGGTCTGAGGGGAGCAGATTCTGGTTTACAGATGACTATGGCTTTGCCCAGAACCAAGTTAATGATCCCGAGTGGGATTGGAGTGACAGGAACACTCGCCTTCCCCCTTGCTGCCAGACTCCAGGCATGTTGCTGGATGTGGGGTCCATGGACTGCACCTCATTGGTTTAGAGCAACAGGAGAGTCTGTTCAGGTTCAGGCTACACATTAGAGGACTGAAGCAGGGGAGGTTCAGTTATGGTTAAGGATCACGGGCTATGTGAGGAATACAGATGTCCCAACTCATAAAAAGATCCTGCAAGCAATCCGGATCTTCCTCTCTTATCAGCCCTCTCCCTCACAGGGGCTGATTTGTTAGAGAGCTTCAGCCTCAGGGCACCCTGTGAGATAAAGCCTTGGACATTGGGGAACAGAATTAGGTCAATGGGGGACTGGGGTACAGGTTCTGCCAGGAACCAATGTGTTGATCCCTAGGGGGGAGGGAGGAGCCTAAAGAATTCCTTTCTGCTCCTGCTGTCAGTACTTGGAGAACCCGTGTTCTTTCCAGGATGTGATATCCACTATCTGCTACTGCTTTGGGTCAGAGCAAAGGAAGGTGCGCTTCTGAGCTCCAAGACTCAGGTGAGGGGTGCGGAAAGGGCCCGGCTCATTTAGAGATCATAATGAGGGGTGGTGAGGAGGGGTCTGAGGATGTCAAACCACACAGAGCGCTTTCTTGAAGAGTCCAGATGTACCCTCTTGTTAGCCCTGTGCTTCTGGGAAGAATTCTGTGGTTAAGTCTCTATTTTGCCTCAGGGGACTCAGAGTGCAGAGTTAGAGCCTTGCGCTGAGGGCCTGGCTTCAGGAAGGAAAAGTTGGAGAGGACTTGGGCTCAGTTAAGCCAAGTTGAATGTTGTGGGAAAAGAGGAAGCCTCCCCTCAGAGAGAGGGTCCCAGAACATTCTAGTACAGCTTCTGTTCCCTCCCCTGCAACAGGAGGTACTGAATTCTCAGGAGAGGGACCCCGCTTCTCAGTGTCCCCTGAGAGGATGTCAGAGCCTTGTTCTGAGGACTATGCATCAGTTTAGAGGGGTAGATGGAGCCTGGGATCAGTTAGGTCCAAGTGAGGGGCTGCTGGTGTTACTGAAGAATCTCCATGCCAGTGAGATGATCTCAGAATGTTCTAGAAAAGTTTCTCTTAGTGGAACTGCACCTCACAGTGCAAAATTCTCAGGAGAGCACCTGCTTTCTCCTCAGTGGAAACAGAGTCAGAGCCTTTTACCAAGAACTGAGCTTCAGGTGGGAGGAGTAAGTCACCTGGGGTGAGGTAGGTCAAAGGAGCCCTGCATCAGAGGAAAAAGAATCTAAGGGGAGCAAACTTTTCCTTTCAGGGCACTCACAGAGGCAAATCAGGGCCTAGTTCTGAGCACCAATCTTCAGGTGGGAAAAGCAGAGAGAACCTGGGCTAAGTTAGGTTAAGAGGAGGCCCTGAGGGCATAGTGACGAAGCCCCAGGCCAGGGACAGGGTCCACAAACAACCCAGATCTTTCTCTGTTACAGCCCAGCACTCTGGTGTGGGAAAAACTGAAGCATATCACCCCTTTTTGCATCAGGGCACCAGGTGAGGAGAGACAGCCTTGCTTTGAGACCTGCACTTCATGTCTAGGGAGCAGAGAGTACTGGGCTCAGTTAGCTTCCAGTGAGAGGATGTATTTTGATGTTAGTTTAGTGCGTGATGAGTAGTATGGTCATTTTCATCTTCTCTATGTAATTAGACAGTTTCCCTAGCACCAGCTGTCTAAGAGGCTATCTTTCCTCAAGGGAAAGTACTTGCCCCCCTTGTCAAAGATGAAGTAGCTGAGATTCCTTGGTGTTGTTTTGGTACCCTCTCTTCTGTTCCATTCATCTAGAAGTCTGTTTTTGGCCAACACCATGCTCCTTTTATTTGTAAATGTTTGTCAGGGACTGTGATGCTTCCTGCATTGCCCTTGTTGCCTAGGATTGGTTTAGTTTTACAGTTCTCTTCTGTTTCCATTTGAATTTTTGTTTTGTGTTGTATATTTCTGCAAGGAATTCTATTGGAATTTCTATCAGGATTGCATTAAATTTGTATACTAGTAGTTTTGCACTTTTGACTATTTTGATTATATTCACTCTATCTCTCCAGGAATGGGATATCATTCAATTTCCTGCTATCCTCTTCAATCTCATTATTCAGAGTACTGTAGTTTTTCATTGTAGAAGTGTTTTCACTTCCCTGGTTACATTAATTCATAAGTATTTCATTTTTCTTGATTTTGTTGTGAAAGGTATTATTTCCTGCATTTTCTTCTCTCTTAGTTTATTACTGGTGTACAGAACACTACTGATTTTTGTGTGTTAACTTTGTAACCTGCTATATTACTGAATTTGGTTATAAATTTTCAGTGATTTTTGGTGAATTTCTTGGGTCTTCTGTGTAGAGGATCATGTCATCTTCCAAAATGATAATTTTAGTCTTCCTTGCCTATAAATGTCATGAATGTCTTTCACTTGCTTTACTGTTCTGACTTTATATCAAGCTAGATATAAAGATTCATAACTAACTAGAATAGTTGTATTAATTTAGATTTATATCAAACTAGAACTGTTACTGTGAACATCATTGTCTTGTTCCTGATTTTAGAGAGAAATTCTCTTGTTTCTCACCATTTAATATGGATTTAGCCATTGGTGTGTCATAGATAGCATTTATGAGATTGAGTTATGGTTCTTCTATACTTTTTTTCTCAGCATTATGCTCATGAATGGACATTTGATTTTGTCAAATATTCATCATGCATCTATTATGATGATCATGAATTTTTTGGTATTTACTTCTGTTATGGAGCATATACTTTTGACATGGGCATATTGAACTATCTCTGCATCCCTGAAATGAATTCTGCTGGGTCATAATATATGATCTACTAAAGGATTTGGTGCATTCTGTTTGCTGGTATTTTATTGATGATATTTACATCTATGTTCATTAAAAAGATTGGCCTGTAGTTCTCTTTTTTTGGTTATATAATTTACTGGTTTTGTGATCAGCATAATACTTATTTTCAAGAATCACTTTGAGAGTACGGTTTCCTTTTCAATATTGTTAATTAATTTGAATACCATTACCATTAGATCTTCTCTACAGTTCTTGGTGCTTTTGGCAGTAAATGCATCAGGGCATATATGTATATGTATGTATCCTTCAACACATTGTCTGATACTAGGACATTCAGAATTTTCAACTGTTCTTGTTTGTTTTCTGCTGGTCACACTTACAATACACTGTTCAGTCTCTTGAATTTCTGGTTGAAATCTTCCCACAGGTGTAATATTTTTTGCTAAAGTGTTCATTCATGCTTTGTATAGTTTGCTGAGCGCCGCTGGCTCTTTGTTATACTCTTCTAAAAGCCTCTTGATCATTTTGTTTATTGCTTCCATTTCCTGCTTAGTTATATATTCTGTGATTTAGTCAAGCACTCTTTGATGTATTTTTCTACCCTCCTTCACAATCCTTTCACATATTTGGGTGTATGGCTTATGCTATTCTCCTCCAAGTTGCCCAGTGGACTGATTCTGGGGAAGGTGGGAGTTTGGGGAAGAATGAAATTGACTTCTGTTCTCATGTATCTTTATTTTTTGTTTCTTTGTTTTGTTTTCTGCTGAAGTTTTTGCACTTAGATTGGAACGAAATTGTTACTACTATAGAAACCTTCTTAGGTAGTCTGTTTTTCAAGGATGTGTTTTGGGCATAGATAAGTATAGTTCTTTGCTCTGTCCTAAGATCTGACCACCTCTGTTAATTTGCCTAGAGACCATGCAGTGTAATTGTACCAACACCAAATTTCCTGGGAATGTACAATGGTATTGTTAATGTCCCAGTGGTAATTTGAGTAGTGGCACACAGGGATTACCTACAAATGACAGTGATTATAGGACCTATAAGTGTCAAGTAAATCAGTTACAGTAGTATCATTCAAAAAAAAATTGGGTATTAACATACAAGCACAAAATAGGTACAATCCTTAACAGAAGAATAACAATCCACAATTTAAGTGTATACATTAATACCACCAGATATTGACATACAGCTAATATGGACTAAATGTAACAGCTATAAATTCACTAATGGTGGGAAAATTTTAACAGCAATTTCATGGAATAACTATATGAAGATTAATATAGCTTGATGTTAATACTATTAAAAATACAGTGGGTTGGGGAAGGCAGACTACAAGAAGAAAAATATAAAAGCTTAAACTACAGGATGTGAGAGAGGGGAAAGAGAAGTAGGTTGAATGAGCCTATTCAGGACTAGAATGATATTTACAGAATTAGGTAAATTTAATGAAAAAATGGATGAAAAATTGAAGATAACAGAAATGGAATAAAATAAATTATATGGACAATAAAAATAAGAAAATATGCAAAGAATAGTGAGAAGACATTAATAAAACTTTAGAAAAAGGTGAGGCTCACTAGGGAGGGTGAGGGGACAAGGAAGCCTGCCTAACACCCTGCTGCCAAATTCCTTGCTCCGTGTGAGGTCCCCTGGCTGTGCCTTGTTGGAGGCCTGTTGTGGCATTCAGGCTTCTGCTGAGAGGAATAGGAAGGGTGGGGCTCAGTTGGGGGTCAAGGTGTTGGGCTTCGAGGGGAGCAGACATTGTCCAACTCAAAGAGAGGTCCCCAAATTGTCCAGATATTTCTTTTTGTGGCAAAGTGAGATTCACGCACCTCTCCTCCTCTAGTGTACCACGATTTCTGGGAATGTTATTCTCAGTTTCATTAAGGAATTGAAGAGGCAGGGTTATAAATGACAGTAAACGATTTATTTAGAAAACGATGGAAAAGAAAGAAGGCAGTCAGCTATCCTGGGAGAGTAGAATAGAGAGCATCAGAAGTGAAATAACTGGATTTTTGGCCTCAGGTCCTTTTTATTTAGGCATAGTGATTCCTCCCCCTCCAAGGGGAAACCTCAGAAGTTTTGACATCTGATTGATTCTCTGGCCTTCTTGGATCCTAATCTGAACACCTCTTATTTGTATTCTTTCTAGCACTTTGATTTCTTTCTGTCCCTTTGTGATGGTAAAGTGTGTGGGGGGAGCCTTATGGGAAGTTAAATTAGAGTTCATGATTAAGTAAAGGAGAAATGTGTGTGTTTTATATATTAAAGAAAAGCTCTTAGGTGGCCTTTCTTATCTTCATTGCATGGGGGTGAGTAGTTATAGGGCCTTTCATGTTCCTGACTATATCCCTCTTTTGCTGGTCTACTCTTCTCAACAAATTCTGTTACTTGTGTTTCCTGGCACTTTCTGGCCTCTCTCTCTCTCTCTCTCTCTCTCTCTCTCTCTCTCTCTGTCTGTCTTTCTCATTGCTAGAGTCTAACTGCAGAGGGAAACACTGACTTTGTTAAGGTTTCCTATTGACTTCTTTAATCAACCTGGGTGAGATCCTATGTTATCTTTTTTTTCCTGACTGCAAACTCCTGTCTCTAAACTCTTCTGTCAACCATAGTCCACATAGGGGCTGATTTGTTAGAATGAGCTGCAGCCTCAGGGGCCCCTGTAAGATAGAGCCTTGGATACTGGGGAACAGAATCAGGTCCATAATGGACTGGAATACAGGCTCTGCTAGGAACCCAGGTATTGATCCTCAGGGAGGAGCAGGGGCCCAGAAAATTCCTTTTCACACATGCTATAAAGCCTTGGAGACCCCATGCATGTTACAAGAGTTGACATCCACTCACTGGCTCTTGGTTGTGTCAGAGCAACAGGAGGTCCTGTTCTGAGCTGTGTTTTAGTTGAAAGGGTTGGGCTCATTTAGGGGTCATGTTGAGGGAATGCACAATGAGTGAACATGCTTTACTGCATAGAGTAGGACCAGCAACAAGTCTGTTTCACATTGTTATTGGCCCTGCACTCCTGGGAAGAATTCTCTGGTGAGGTAGCAATTTTGTAGACTTTAAATACAAATTTACAGTCAGAGGAGCCTGCTTGTCTTAGGAGGAATACTATTTAGGCTTGAATTTTAACAATATAGGAAAGATGGAGTAAACAGTCATGTGTCAGAAATGTGTGGGCTGCTTGAATGCAGAGAAACATGTTGATGAACATTTACAGTTTTCCATAGCGACTTTACTCATAAAAAATGAAAAATGATGAATTCATAGAGCAGTATGTGGCATGGCAGGACTGTTTTTCAAGGGAGCCAACATTTTACAATGACTTCCACATTGGAAAGGGAGAGGTAAAACTACAGAAAGTAAGGAAGTGCATGTATAAATTTCTATCACTTAAATATTTCTAGAAGTAACAATTGAGTTTAAATATGTTACTGGATAAAAGATAGTTATACTTGGATTTTTATACTGAAATGAGGCATTGGTAATTGAAATTGAACACCATTATTTAAAATAATTTTAAAAAGTATGGACGAAAGGGACAAATCTGACAAATCGTTAATATCTGTACACTGAAAAATGTACTATATTGGAAACAAGAGCTAATGAAGATCTAGATAAAGATATAAACCTTGATCAATACCCAGAGTATTTAACATTATTGCAATAATAAGTTCTTCCCAAACAACTTGATAAATTTAAAAGCCTCCAAATAGTAAGTCTAACATTCATGAAAAATTATATATTACCTAAACCAACCAAAGACATCATTTAACATAGAACAAAGTTAAAGGATTTATCCTATTTCATGTCAAGAATTACACACTAACAACAAGCAAAATAGTGAAATAATTCTAGAAATTCATCAGTTTAACAGAATGAAGGCCAGGAATATATCCACTTGTATGTGCATATACAAACAAATAATTAGGGAAAGATGCAAATGAAGGTTAGAAAGAGAAAAGTTAGTCTCTATAACAACTTGTTCTTAAACTACCGAATATCCATATTCAAGAATAAATCTGAATCCATAGTATACATATCTTTATATATATTAACATTAATAGTAGCAGTATCTCTTTAGTAGATTTCTCATTAGTGAAACAAAATACCTGACAACCACAAGTGAAAAGAGAAGAGGTTTATTCTGGTTTGCAGTTTTCAGCCAAAAAGCAAAGAGACAAGGTGGGAAGATACACCTTTGCAATGTTCCTCCTAGTGACCCATCCCTTTAATTCAGGGACCAACTCCAAATGGAAGATGTGTGGGGATATTTTAGATGTGAGTCATAACAATGTCTCTCCAGATAGGAAGAAAAACAGTAACAGGGCTATTTTGAAGATTTAGATCATGTGATTGTGTCATGTATCATATGTGAATGCTGTGGGGTATGCTAACACACGTAGTATTTCTTTTTCTTAAAATATATTACTTTACTATTGATTAATATGTAAAAATTAAAAACTTTAAATAGGAAGTTCAATGTGATATTTCACCACATGGATATAGAGTATACTAGACAAATCCAAACTTGCTTTACCCACTCTCCTCTACATCCTTCCCAACCTCTGGTAGTCACTGGTGTACATGCAGGTTGACAGTTTTTAAACTTGTACGTATGAGAGACAATGTACTGTACTTTATGTGCCTGACTTATTTCACTTAAAATAATGAATACTAATCTTAGCAATTATATTTTAAATGAAGGTTAAAGTTTTAGTTTACAGTAGGTAAATCATAGAAATATCTTTAAAAGTCTAACAAAAATTAGTTTGTTTTCGATTATTTGGTTTCAATATGTGTGAAGGTATAGATAGTTATTTTGAAGAAAACAAGAGACATTATGGTAGCCATTATTGATTGCTTAGTGTCTGGTCTTGAAAGTCCTTAAGGCTCTCATTCTTATGTTTTGGTTGCTATTATGATTTGTATTAACTTATTGTGTGCGAAGGCATGGACAATTATTTCAAAGAAAACAAGAGACATTATGGTAGCTACTGTTGATTTCCTGCTGTCTTTTTCTGAAATGCTGTTATTTGCATTGTTTTACTCTGCTCTGCTTTGTTCTATTTTGTTTTGTTTTATTCTCTTTAAAATTAAATATATATCGTACAACTATAAAATATTGTAAAAAAGATTCAGGCCAAAGGATTTTGATAAAAATAAAGAAGTATGAGAATTATGTCATATTCCTTCAAAAGTAACAAATTATGGTAAAATCTCAATTTCCCTTAAATTCTTTGTAACACAATGCCTTATCCTTACAG
>PVJX010035433.1:0-18217 GCA_004027295.1 Dolichotis patagonum | reverse complement strand
GCGCTGAGCTACATCCAAAGCCCTTTTATTTTGAGATAAGAGTCTCGATAAGTTTCCCAGCTTAGACTTAAACTCACAGTCCTCCTCGCTCAGCCTCCCACAGTGCTGAGAGTATAGGTGTACGCTGCCACCTCTTTGCCCCATTTTTCATACGAGGCAATTGTGGTACAAAGGTTAAGGAATTTACTATCCAGTAAGGGGAAGAATCAGGATTTGGACCCAGGTCTAGGTCTTGCTTTGTGCTTTTAGCTGCCTGTGCTGTTTCTTGTCTTCCCTGTAGTACAGAGTCCTTATCAGAGTCCTTCCTTGCACCCAAGGGTAGGCTTCTTAGACCCTGATGCTAGCCTGGACATGCATACTTAGTGATCCTGGTGTGGACACAGATACGGCTTCCTGATTTTCCTATTCAGGAATATGCTCCCTTGTCAAGATGCAGCCCCAACCTCAGAGTCAGCCCGTTTCAGTCTCCTTCGTCACCCCTTCCCTCTTCAGAGACTCAGTGTGATCTGTAGCCGGATGCTTGCGGTTCTGATACCCACATGACACCACTCACAGTTTCCCTCTCCAAAACCCCCGAACACTGTGGTACTTGTCCAAGGCTACACAGCTAATTAGTAGTTAGGCTTGGATTCAAACTCAGGACCTTCTGGCTCCAAAATATGCTTTGCCACTCTATGGCCTCCCCTTTTCTCCCTAGAGGTCAACACTCAGACCTGGGACTCCAAGGTCACGCCTAGAGCAGCTCCCGACGCTTCCTTTACAACACAGAATAAGCCCAGGAATCCCAGACTGACCTCCAGCCCATCCCCGCTTGGGGTTGCTCCGTTGCGAGGAATGAAGAGGGAGAGAGCAGAGTCCAGGCTGGGTGAGCCCTGTTGGCTGAGCTGCACTCATGGACTTGGCTGACTGGTTATTTCCTTAGGAGCATAGAGCACCCCTAACAAGATACAAAAATCAATGGCCAAGAGAAAGACAAAGCAACTTGCTGAGCAGAACAGGAGCGAGGAAAGTGATTTTTAAAAGACCTTGACAAACTCTTTAGTTCCTCTGTAGAGAGGGGAATAAATGGTTGTCTTCCATTGATCCATGTTTTCTTCCAAGTAGGAGGGAAGAGATGGAGAGCGGCCTTGGTAGAGGGGCCTGGTTTGCTTTGTAAGGCCTAGATAATTATTGTTCAGATAGAGACTTAGTGATTGTTTTTCTTTACTTTTCAGAGGCACAGAGAGCAATTGGGGGCTGAAATGGGTTCCCAAATGATGGAAGAGAGCAATAAAGATCAATTAGTAGTAATAGCATCAGCTGGAAAAAAAAATCAACAGTCCAGTCACAGCCTTCCTTTCTTCGTGCCCAGCAACGAGGAGAAAGGTGAGCAGGAGAGAGAGGAGCCTCATGAGGGGTGGGACGGGGCAGGGAGCCCTGGGTGCATGGCCTGCCTGTGTGAGGGCTGCCCCGCTGGCCCCAGTCTAGCTGCCAAGTTCAATGCCAAGACATTGGCACTGTTCCTGAGAGTGCCAAGCCGCCAGCAGGAGGAAGGGGCTGGGCGGCATCACTATGCTGGGGTTCCTGTGAAAGAAGTCACTGGGGTTGCCAGGGGCTGGGAGGCCGGGAGCACTGGGGCTGTTTACAGAATCCCACGTCCTCACAGGGGTCTCTCAGGGTCTTGCAATCTGTGGGGCTGCTCCCTGTTACCTCTCTGGTCTTGTCTTCTATTCCTTCAATTTCTACAACTTCAACAAGTGTCCTCAGTGCCACCACCCCTTCTAGAGTGAAAACAAACCCCTGCTCTGCTTGCTTCTCATCTGATCACCCAGGGCTTTCTAAAAAACCATTATATTATATATTTGCTTATTACCTGCATTCCTTCTGCTAGAATGCAAGCTCTGTGTGGCAAGAGTCTTTCTCTTGGGTAATGGTGGTATCTTCCCACATTCTGGAACAGTGTGACCAATGTTGGCAAGTGTTGACTGAATGACTGAATAACGTGGAACGAGTCATCAGAGACAAATCTTCTAAGCTGCTTCTTCACAGCTGAGAGGGGAGATCCAGAGTTGGGGTATTTGTTGCCCTGAGCGGGGACTGGCTGTGGTTTCTGAACTGTGATGTGCTTCGTCTTCTCTGCAGCCGGATAGAGGATGGAGAGAACCTCCGTCATGCTCAGCTGCACACGCACGCAGGCTGTTTGTCTGGAGCTCCTCATTCAATTTCTTCATTCCATCGCCGCCTGTGCAGCAGCCAGGGTCCTACGGGGCCCTTTCTCCTATTCCCCTTCCTTTTGACATTTCTCTGACTGATTCCTTGTGACTATCAGGTCTCAGATTTCTCATTACTGGGTCTGAGACTGGCTTTCTGCTGTTCCAGACTAGAGCAGGCCTCCCTTGCTGCTCCCAAAGTTCTTGGCATATCTTATTGATCCAGACAGGAAGCACATGGAGATTTCCTGGCTTGTTCATTTCCTATCTCCTCTGGCCAGACTAAGTCTGTCTCGTTTCCTGCTGTTTCCTTAGGGTCTGTAATTGTGGAAGACATTAAGAAAATGTGATGAAAGAATAGTGAAGCTGTTTTGGTTCTCTAGGTCTTAGTTTCTTCATCAACAAACAACAACAATGGATAGAATTTACTTTGTGGGGTTTTGAGGGTCCTATATGTGTTTTGTAACATATGTTCAATTATTAACCTTGAGTCACTCCTGGAAGTTAGACATTACTGCTCCCACTGAGTCCTCTCTCTCTCTCTCTCTCCTTTTCTTTTTTCTTTTCTTTTCTTTTCTTTTCTTTCCTTTCCTCTTTCTTTCTTTCTTTCTTTCTTTCTTTCTTTCTTTCTTTCTTTCTTTCTTTCTTTCTTTCTCCTTTTTTGTTAATCAACTTGTCCAAGGTTAAGTGTTAAGACTTGAACTCAAGTTCATAGGACACCAAAGTTTGAGCTCTGCTTGCACTGTACCACTGCCTCCCCTGGCCAAGCACATATAGCTTCTCTCCTCCTCTAGATTTTATATGGTGCACTGGCAATTAGTTAACTTGGGGTCCTTTGTTTCTTACTGAGAAAGGAAGCTTTAGGCCATAATGATGTAGACAGTCTGCTGCCTCTCTCACTGCCACCCCATCTCCAAAGCCACTTGACTTCCTGCTTGTGGACCTGGAAACCACTTACAGAGGATCAACGCCTGCCACGATCCCTTGGGCCCTTTGTCTTGTCCTGGGAATTCCCGAGAGCCTCACACTTACTCCCATGTGTGCTTGAGTTGTAGGGCTAGGAGCAAGATCAGCCTCCGATATCTATCCTGCTCAAAACCTTTAATGGAACCGAGAGGAACTCAGCCATGGTTTCTCCATTGTGACACTAAAACAGGAAAGCACATTGATCAGTATTTTTAATTTCCTTTTTTATTGTGTTAAAATATATATTTTTAATTTCCTTTTTTATTGTGTTAAAATATATATAGCATAAATTTATCATTTTAACAGTTTATTAGTGTACGAATCAGTTGGATTATGTACATTCACAATGTTGGATAATGAGCACAACTGTCTATTTTCAGAACTTTTTTCATCATTCCAAGCACAGTCTCTATGCACATAATTACTTCCCATCTCCTTTCCTTTCTCCCTCCCTCCCTCCATCTTTCCCTTCTTCCCACTTTCTCTTTTTCTTTGTTTCTTTCTTTCTTTGTACATTTTTAATTTTTTAAAAAAATTTTCTATTATTTTGAAGATAGTAAAACACAACAGAACAAGACAGAACAAAGCCAATTGAGACAGTGCAGTGAAATTGGTACAGAACGTCACAGCAGGTTACTGCAAAAACAGTAATAGATACCATAATATATCTTGTTATCTTCACAATAGTTGTCCTTGCAATCAGATATAGTAAAATCAAAGGAAATACAGGACATTACAGAACTTATCAAAACAGAATATTGAATAGAGCAAGACAATTAATCAGAACAAAGCAAAACAGTGATAACAATATTTGCCTTCAAAGAGATGGTAGAAGGAAATCCCCCATATTTGCTATATTGCATATGGTCAGCCTCCCAAGAGATGCTCAGACCTCTGTCTCCCATTTGCTAATGGGGGGCTGGGCTGGGATGTTTGATTCTCAGTCCGAGCGCCAGTAGCCCCACGGCTGCTTACCAAGGAGGTGAGCGGGTTGTTTCCCAGTGCCCTAAGTTCCAACATGGTGTGAATCTCGGGAGACGCTGGCTAGTTCTCTCCCTGGGGTGGCCACCGCTTGCCCGAGCCACAGCTGCTTACCAGGGAGGTGAGTGGGTTACTTTGTTTCCCAGCACTCTAAGTTCCAACATCTGTACATTTTTAATTTTAAAAAGAAAAAAAAACCCAGAAAAATCAATAAGCAAACAAACCAAAAATATAACAACAAAAGCAAAACAGCAACAGCAGCAACAAATAATAGTGATAAACACAATAAGAATTTAACAATGATTGTTATATTGAGTATTGTTATCTTCACAATAGTTGCTCAGGTTACCAGATCTAGGAATAAAACAAAACAATAAAATGGAACAAAACACTGAATTTCAAAAACAAGACAGAAGGAAATTCCCCACAGTTGCTATAATGCATATGGTTATCCTCCAAATAGATGCTCAGACTACCAGCCTTAGGCCTCAAAGTCAACCAAACAATACAAGCATTGTTATTATTATTATTATCATCATCATTATTATTTTTGCTTCAGTTCCTATCATCTCAGCCTGAGTTCCTCCAAATCAATCAGTTACTTGGGGGCTGGGCATTGCTCTGCTTGTCTCCCGGTCTGTGTGCCAGCTGGCTCATGGGAAAGCGTGGTTTGGCCTCTTGATTCTCTTCCTGTTACCAAGGCTGCTGCTGGATCATGAGAAGGCATGATTTGTTTTCTTTCTCCTTCTTTCCTTATTTTCTTTCCTTTATGTGTTTTTTTTTCTTTCTTGCTGTCTTGCTCTTTCTTTCTTTCTTTCTTTTCCTTTTTCTTTTTCTTTTTCTTTCTCTTCTTCTTTCACTTAGGGACAGGAGACTGAACCTAGTGCCTTCACATTGAGCCACAACCCCAGTTCGTTTTTTATTCTTTAAGGCTGTGTTTTGTTAAGTTGCTAAATTGCTCATCCTGGGCTTGAACTTGCAATCTTCCCAAGTCAGCCTCCCAGATTGTTTACTTTCAGTCTCCATGAAAGCACTGAGCTTGTCTATTCTAGGTACCTCAGGCAAATAGAATTACACACAATATCTGTGATTTTATGCATAGCTTGACTTGGCATGTTTCAAGGCTTATCCATGTTGTAGCATGTGTCAGAATTTAACTTCCTTTTAGGGCTAACTGGTATTTTGTTATATGTATTCATCATATTTAAAATCGACGAAAGAGACTTACGTTGTTTGAATTCAGCTATTGTGAATACTGTTGCCATAAATAGTATCTGCATGAGTATGTATTTGAGTCCTTGCTTTGCATTCCTTTAGGTGTGCATTTAGGAGTGGAATTGTTGGGTGATAGGAAAATTCTGTTTAACTTTTTGAGGATCTGCCAAACTGTTTTCTGTGGTGATTTTACATTCTTATCAGCAATAGATGAGGGTTCCAATTTCTCCGTATCCTTGACAATGTTTACTATTTTTCTTCTCTTTTTTGATAGGAGCTATCTTAATAGGATGGTATACTATTATGGCTTTGATTTGGATTTCCCTTGTGACTAAAGATATTGAGCATCTATTCATATGCTTATTGGCTGTCCATATGTAAATCTTCTTTGCAGACATGTCTATTTATATTGCATCTAGTGCTCCAGTGCAGGGTTAGAATGGAAGGAATGTCCCAGTGTCTGCTTTCACCCTGCCTGAGGCAGCTGAGCTTGCATTGGCATTGGTCAGGAGCCTAGGATTTCAGTTGGAGCTGGAAGGGGCTACTTGATGTCCTGGGTAGGCAAGATGAGCTCTGTCACAGTTCACCATGGAGAAGTGAGGCTTTGGTGCCAGTCTTTTTGCAGGCAGCCTTTAGGGCTGGTGTCTGGGCACAGAGTGGGGACAGGTGGGTGGCAGTGCTGAAGATGAAAAAGAAGCAGGTTAGTGATAAGAAAGGTCACAGGCCACAAGAGCTGCATGTTGATGCCCAGCAGTGGCTGGGCTCATGTGCATGTGCATGTGGGACTCTGTGATGCCCTAGAGTAGGAGGAATAGGGAGGAACGTGGAGCCAAGACAGGAGATGGGGTTACTGGTGTTTGATGTACCATTTTTACCTGATAGATAGTTGGTGTTTGTGTCTGAGTAAGACTCTAAGGTTTTCATTTGTTTTGTTTGTTTTTGTTTATGCTTTTGGAACTAGGGATTGAACCCAGGGCCTTTGCACTGAGCTGTGTTCCATGCTTTTTAAAATTTTGAGACATGGTCTTGCTCAGTTTCCCAGGTTGGGCTTCAGTTTGGGGTCCTCCTGTCTCAGCCTTCCACAGTTCTGGTATTACAGGCATGCACCACCATACCTTTCAAAGCCCTGAGTTTTGCTTCTTCATAGCACAGCAGAAAGAGCACTCAACTAAGAGTCAAGACACATGAGACCTCTGCGTCTCACTAACATGTAAGGATAGGCTGTCCCCCTGCAGCAGAGAGAGCTTCTCTTTCCTCTTGAGATGGAGGACCTGGTTGCTGGTCCTGTCCCTTGCCAAATATTATAGTTGGCACTGTACACGTTGAATATGCCCTCTGAATTTAGTTAGTCTTCCTTAGAGGCATTAAATGTGCCCTTTATTTAGCAATTTGTGAATACAACCAAATGGCTAACTAAGAAGTAAACTTCTGGTATTTTGTTTACTCGACACTTAACCAGTTGTAATTGTACTTAGATCAGCCACATACAATATGAGGTACCACTTCAGAGCAGGCTGTATGCCAGCTGCCAACCCTGGCTCCCTAGAGTGACATTGACCTTCTTACACAGAAGCTACTTAAGCACCATCTAGATCTCTTGTCAGATGCTTTGTCCTGATTTTGCATGCTCTGTAGAACCATTTCTGCTTCCCATATTGGCCCTTGATTTGGACACACTGCTCAATTCCTTGTCCAGAGTCTATACACTTCTTGCCCAGAGTTATTAGGCATCTTGATATGGGATATCAACATTCAGCCTTCATACCACTGTGTTTTCATTGCTATGTTTCTGGGTTTCTAGATACTTCTGGTCCTATGTGCTACTGCAGAGATGGCTGTCACAGAGAAAGATGGACATTTGCTCCTTTCTTATGTAAAGCCATAATGGTCCCTACAAACAGTCTCAGCTCAGTGCTAAGCTGGGCTTCTAGGACTCAGTCTAACAGACCAGGCACCAGCTGCAGCAGTAGTCATCTTCCAGACTTCACTTTATCTTACAGTTTTTTCAGGGTGGCTCCTAGACATGAGAGGCCTTCATATGCATGATGGTTAATTTTATATGACAACTTGCCTTGGTCACAGAGTACCCAAATATTTGATTAAAGTTTCCTTCTGAGTGGGGTTTTAAAGATATTTTTAGATGAGAGTAATATTTGAATTGGTAGAGTGAGAAAGGAGATCACCTTCTCCAGTATGGGTGGGCCTCATCTGTGGCTTGCGCAAAACAAAAGGCTGAATAGGAAAGAATTCTGTTTCTCTGTCTGGCTTTGAGCTGCCACATGAGTCTGAGCCTTTGGACTTGGACTTGAACCTGAGCTTACACCTTTGGGTCTCCTGGGTCATCACCTTGCTGACCATAGATCTTGGACTTCTCAACCTCCATAGTTACGTGAGCCAATTCCTTATAGAAAATCTCTTTATCTATCTCAGTTTCTCTCTTTCACTCCTATTGGTTTTATTTCTTGGGGAACCCAGACTAATACGTTAATACTCTGTCTACTGACCAGGGCTGGCCAGGCAGATAGTCCAATTGATCTATCTCTTCCTTTCTATATATTCACCAAGGGTGGGTATTGATTAGAGTTCTCTGACATAAATCCAGCTTGGCCATTATATATATATCCTCCCACAATGTTTTATTTTACTCCTATGTATTTTACTTTACGGCTTGGTTATTTGTTTTTGCAACCGACCTCCCGCCTGCCTCTTTCCAGTTATTTTTGATCACAGCTGCAGTCTCAGAAAGGCCCCCTCTCCAGGGGGGTCTGCCAGAAAGGGGCGCATATGTCAGGGAGTTGGGAAAGATGGCAGAAACCTTCTTTGTTTAATGTTTTATTAGAGTTCGCGTAGCGATGTATATTAAATAAGTTCCATGGTGAGAAATTCAGAATAAATGACTGCCTGCAATTTCCTGTTTGGCGCTGATCTTGTAGATTGGAGACTCAAGATGGGAATGGCTGGGTATTATTATGCTAACATCAGTGTTGAAGGGCTCACAAATTCCTCAGGTGTCTTACAATGACAGGGCCTAACAGACCAGTCAATCTAACCCCACATAATATTAACTGGGCTCAGAGACCCACAAAGGCTTGAGGTCGCCTGGTGCAGAAAGACATAATCTTGGTTATGAGGTTAGTTCTGATCCTGAAGCTTAGATTTTAAGAAGTGTGAAAGACTGTTTTAAAGCATCCAAAATCTGTTACTTACTGAGGGTCCTCATCAGAGCAATTGGCCTGTGTTTTCCCTCCATGTTCTTCCTTCTAGTGTGTTTATAGCTCAGCGTTGAGGCATTTTGAATTCTGGCTCCTTTGGCACTTGAGGACCTCTCAGAGCTGTTGAGGGCTGTAATGGGAGCAGAGAGTGCCCAGGGCCTGGATAGGCCAGGTCCTCAGTGGGCCCCTCAGTTTTATCTTGTGTTATCGGGGTGATAATCCCTGACCCGCTTCTGTCACGCGTTCACAGAGCGAATACAAAAGACTTCAGTAAAAGGAAAGGGCTCTTTCGAAATAACAAAGCCAGGGCTTGACAGGGTATAAAGCTGAAAGGAAAATCCTTTGTCTAAGGTACTGGTCTCCTCTGGAAATTGTCTTGAAATGCTTTACCATCCCTAGGCACCTCACCTTCTGATCCCAATACCCAGCAGGGGAGAGAAATCATCCTTTACCACACTGGCCAAGGGGACTTTGTGCTTCCCTAAACTCTGTTCTCCAGTGTTTGCACATTATTGCTCTTCTATCGCAAGTTTGTTGTGGCATGATCATATCTGACTCTCCTGTGTATACTCCATTGAGTTTTATAAGTTAACTGCTGCTGTGAAACACATTGCCCCCAAACCTACTGGATTTATGTTTTTTAAAATTAAATTTATTTGTACAGCCAAGATATATGCTGATCACATTCATCAAACTAGTGGCTTTAAACAACAATTGTCATGTTTCCCTTTCTTGGTTTCTATGGGACACAAATTCTGGAGCAGCACAGCTAGGTGTGCTAGCTTTCTTCTCTTTGCTGGGATTGCTGGGGCTGTGGCCACCATGCCTTGGGCTGCTGGCTAAACGGTTACTCAGGGGACCTGATATTGAAGGGGCCCTAGTTCTCACCACAGGGCAGCACTGGTGTCTCACATCATGGCGGCTGGCTTCCCTCAGAGGATGAGGCTTTCAAGGCCTGCTCTACACAATCTTATTTCCTGTGTATCATGTTGGGCACACAGAGCCACCCCTGGTTTTGGGAAGGGAGGTTACACAGGGGCAGGAATACCAAGAGATAGGGCTCAGGGGAGTTTGGTGACTTCATCCCATCTGCTAGCTACTAACAATTCTCATCATTCCCAAGGTCCCCAAGGTCTTCTCATGTGACAGCGTCAGCTGGAAGTCCTGCACCTTGTCATCTAACCAGGTCCAGGCTCAGGTGAGGCTCCTTCAGTGAATTTCTAAACCAGTACCAGTACTACCTGCACAGTTCCTCTGATCTCTAGGCCCATGAACAAGTAGAATTTCATCTTCCCTCTAGGTCTCTGAAAACTCTAAAAGGTTCACCATTGCTGCTCTGGGCAAACTACACTGGTGGGGCAGGAATAAGGTAAACACAATAGATCCTCGAGTTAAACTGGAAAACAAGGCACACAGGGGCCCATGGCGTTTCCAAAACTCTGCAGGCCAGATGAGCTGTTTCAGGGTTAGGCCGCAGTCTCAGGGCATGGGAATGGTTCTTTGTGCCTCTTGGCTGCATCCTCTGGGCTCAGCCAGAAGGTAAGTGAGTCATTTTTTCTTTTCCATAAGAAGCTGTCAGTGTTCTCGGCTGAGTTGTTTTCTCAGCTTGTTTTCCCGTAGTGCTCTGGAGATCCAAAGACCCATTTTCCTTTTGTCCTGCCTCCATCTTTTATAGTTGGAGCAGCCAGTTTCAGGCAAAGCAGTCATCATTCAATTACTGTAAGACTAAATCTTGCTGGCATTCTCTCCATGAGATCTAAGTCCTAACCACAGATATCCATGTGATAAGCTCCTTTCTGTCTTGGGTTTCCTTCAAGGCTGCAGTAAGACACTACACTCAAGATTACCAGAAACTCTATTCTTTGCTTTTGTTTGAAGCAACCACCGTACATATTTCTGAGGTCTTAATAAAAGGTTTTACATTTACTCCCTCAGCTTTATCTCTAGACCTCAATTCTTTGACAGCACCTTGGATATGATTTTTGCCTGGAGGCTGTTTAAAAATTTTAGTATTTTGTGAATGGAGAGACTAGGAATAAGACATCTTTATTTTCAAATCTTGCAAGTCCTGGTTCTGTTGTGCTCAATGGTTCTTCCTGTAACATGTCTTCTCTCATTTCACATTTTATTGTAAGCAATCAGAAACTAGGTAACATTGTCTGAGATTCTGCCTGGTAATCTCTTTTCCTAGATCAGTTAATTCAGTAGTACATTTTCTGTTACCACAGAAGTATCGCTAATTTTTTTCCTCACTGTATGCTATGGACTAAGTATTTGTGTCTTCCCAGATTCATATATTGGGTCCCTATCCCCCAGTGAGACTATATTTGGAGACAGTCTATAAAAAGGTGATCAAGGTTAAATGAGGCCATAAGAGTGACCTTAATCTAGTAGGGTTGGTGTAGTTATAAGAAAAGGAGCTCATTCTTTTTCTCTCCTCCACGTGAGGATGCAAGAAGGTGGCTGATTCCAAGCCAGAGTGAGGGCCCTCACCAAGATTCACAGTGATAATACCTTGATCTTGGATTTTCCAGCCTCTAGAACTGTAGGAATTCCTATTGTCTAAGCTGTCTAGTCTGTGGCCATTATTTTTATGATTGCTTATTGTAGTCAGGATTTACAAGGGAAAAGATTTAATACAGGATACATAATTTATAGGATTATTTTATATTATTCACTCAAAGAGTCAAATGCAAAAGAGTACAGGAGATCTGGCCACACACAAGAGACCCAAAGAATCTAGCTAAGGGCCTGGATCCCACGGCAATGTTCTGTGCGAGTCCAGCTGAAGACCTAGGGCCTAGGTGGTGTCCCCCATGAGTCCAATTGGAGGCCTAGAGCCCATGACAATGTCTCATGCAAGTCTGTATCAAGCATCTGTGCTGGGAAGGCCCACAGGTCAGTGGTGAAAGCTAGAAAGTCTGCACCAGCAGGATGAAGGATCTGTGCCAGCAGGCTGAGGGATTGGCACTAGAACCTGGAAGTGACACTCAAGCTAAGGACCAGAGCTCCCTGCAAAAGAACCACAGTAATCCTCAGAGACAGAGAGGACACAAGTTCCTCCCACAATGCAAAAAGCTGACTGAGATAGTATTAGGAAAACCAGTGAGACAAGCTTCTCCAGGAGAATCAACAGCACACTGTCTTCCCCTCCAGTTCTGCTTTTATGCTGTTGATAACAGTCCTCAAGTGGGCCTTCTACACCCAGCACCTCGCTGATTCAGCTGGGTGTTGTAAGTTGACTGTCAGTCCACCACAAAGCCTGTGCAGCCTAGTATACTAGATAATAAAGATCTCCTTTTCTCCATCTTTTCCTCTCATCTTTCTTTCCATTAAGCTTTTGTGGGTAACCTCCTTGAAAACCATCAGAGCCATAATCTCTTCAAAACTCTTCCAAACTGTGCTGTCACATCACTGCTCCTTTTTTTAAGTATTGTTTTGTTGTTGTCATAGTACCACCCCCTCTTTCAGGGACCAAAATCTATATTAGTTATCTGTTACTGCTTAAGAATCACCCCAAAACTAACTGGCTTAGAGTAATAATCATTCATTATTGCTAATGGTGTCTGTAGGTCACAAATTCAGGAGCAGGTTTATTGCCTGGTTCTGGCTCAGGGTCTGTTTGAGGTCGAAGTCAGAGGTGGCCTCTTGGTTGTCTTAAAGGCTCTTTGACTTGTGTGTTTGGTGCCTGGATTAATAAAACACCAGCAGCTAGGGGTGGGAACAGCCAAGGCTTCTCAGGCATCCTTCCAATGTAATCTTCCACTGATTTCCCCAGCACGACATCTTCATGGTAGCCAGATTCCTTACACACTGAGGACTCCCAAGGCACGTGTCTCAATAGAGAGCCAGGCAGAAGCCATGTTGTTTTCTCATCTCATCTCAGAGGTCACATGACGTCATGCCTTCATCACTGTGTTGGTGGGCCAGGGCCAGATTCAAGGGAATGGCAAGGAAAATCCATTTCTTGGTGGGGAAAATAAAATTGATATTGCAGCTAGCAGATATGTGTGCGCTCACGCACACACACACACACACACACACACACACAATCTGACTCCCTGATGAATGCTTTTTGTTCTTTTGTCTGTTGTTGACCTTGTGGACTAATATTAATAGCAATGACAATGAAAATGAAAATAGTAATAAAAATAATTCCAACAACCATTTATTAAGCACTTATACTGTGAAGGACTTCTTTTTAAATTTCCTTTCTGATAGGGCTGTAACTCAAATGTGATAAAGTTTACACAGCTTAAGTGTACAGTTCAATGAATTTTTATGCATATTTGTAGAGAGATAACCAAACCTAGAATCAGACAGAACATTTCCATCATACTTCTTAGAGTTTTCAAGTCTCCCTTACACCCTTTCACTACCAATTTCCTCCTCTCAGGTACTCACTAAGTGGATTTCTGTCATTATTGTTTGGTTGGCTATACTGATTGTGTGTTGACTGTATGTTGTCAACATTTAGTTCTATGTATGACACTTGCTGACTGTATATTGGCCAAGTGGGTTTGGCTTAGCCTGTACGATGTTTTAAAACATTTGAATTTGATTGCTTTTAGCGTTAGAAGTTTAATGCAATCCTTAGCAAAAAGATTCAAACAGCTCCACTTGGTATTTTGAAATTCATCCAAACAGTAGGCTGCGTGACCTGCAGGTTGGGAGGCTGCTGAAGTCCAAAAGCTTCAGCATTTCCTTGGTGTCAGGATCTACTTCAGCGGTTTCCTGACCCAAGGCTGAGATCTCAGGCTCACAATTGTCTCTCCTCTGTCTCACGGAGCATTATTGTTTGTAGTTCTCAGGGGTTACATAATGGGGATAAAAAAATCTCATAAAGGAATGGCAACTCTGGAAATTAAAATCAGGTATAACTTCTCTAGCAATTCTAAGCTAGAATGAGAAAAGACAAGTTTGTCCCCATATTCTATTGTTTCTATCTCTGAAATACCCTGGTTTGCTGTGACCCCGCTGCCTCTGCTTTGGCCCATGGGCAGCACAGGGACTGCTGTGAACAGCCAATCCCAGCCGGCCGGTGATGCTCAGAGAAATGACATCCAAACTCCCTTCTGATCCTGCCATTCCCAAATGCTTTCTGTGTCCGTTACTCCCCCACCCATGTTCACCTGGCTTTTCCTTCCTGGAATGCCCAGCCTTACACAGTCACCCTTCAAGGTGTGGCTAAAAACACTTTCTCCTGTTGTTCCAGTCCTCCCTTCCTCCACAGCAACCAAATAATTCTTTGTCTCCTCAGGACTCCAAGACTTGGCTTTAAAAATTTGTTACCAAATGATGTGTCAGATTCCCTAGAGCAGCTTTTAGGAACGCGACCAAAGAAATAGACCCATAAAAGGTTTAAAAAGGAACCCAATTTCATTTATTTGATCTCAGCTAAATGCATCACTAACTTTTTATTGATTCTTAAGAAACGGAGATGAGAAGAATCGGTGCTTCCCCCACTGGGTGCCAAATGAACAAGCAGTCACAAGTTTATTACTTCCAGACGTCCCACTTGCTTTGCAGATGCCCCATTGGGTTTCGATTCCATCACAGCTATGCTTGCTCAGCCGCCTTCCGCTTGACCACACAGCCTGGGTGACTGGAAGGAAAAAGAGAGGCTGTAGCCCTGGGCTGGGGAAGTTAGGAGTCAGGTTGGGAATCCAAATGGAGACGTCAGCAGGAAGGAAGGGCAGTTGGTCTGAGGGACACCTGAGATCAGTGTTAGGGTTCTGGCCCTTTTCTGCTCTTTGTAGGATCTTGGGCAAGTTATTAAATTCTCTAGGTGCTAGGAAAATGCATACTTTGATTGGCTGTATGAGTTTTTGGACTAGGGATTGACACAGTTACTCTCTATTGGATTTTATGGTTCATGCATGCTTTGGAGATTAGCTCAGAACTTTGTGATGCAAAATGACATTTTTTTACAGCAATATCCAGATAACGAAAGTAATAGATGCTATCTTTTATTGGATATTTACTATGTGTCAACCCTGTAGAAGGTAGGGCTATGACGTGTATTAGCTCATTTATTCTCATTAAAGCCTCATTCTCCACTTGACAGATGAAGAGAGTGAAAGTTCAGAGAGGTGAAGTGCTTGATGTCACCTGCTTAGGCAGCTACTGAAATTTAACTGAGCAAATAACTGAGAAAACAGTGGGTGGCTCTGATTCCCACCCTCTGCCCCACCCCGCCCCACCCTGCCCCAATTCTTTACCTTTTGATAGTAAATCTGGACTTCTGGGTTTATGGCTGAGCCAGTCATGGTGTCTCATGCCGCTGGGTCTGGGAGGGTCTATGGGGTGTAGACTGGGTGAGTCAGGGTCCTCTCCCAAGAAAGGTTTTCTTCTACTTCTTTAACTATTTCTTTTCAGTCTTCTGTTCCTTTAGGCCTAACTTACATGCCAGCATGCTCTGGGATTGTGCTCAGACCTCTTCCTTATAACCTGAGTCCTTTATTTTTTTGTTTGGTACCAGGAGTTAAACTCAAGACCTCACACTTGACTTATTTTCTCTTCTCTCTGATTGAATTTTCTAGTGAGTTCAACAGGCACTGTTTGCTGATACTCTCATCTCTGTCTCCCCAGCCCAAGACTGCCTCTGCCTTCTTCAGCTATGCATTTATCTGGCTGCTGCTGGGAATTCCCTGTTGGAATTGGATAGTATTATGAGTTGTCTTGTTTCCCCTTAAAATGAGATGCTGAGGTCCAAATCTTCAGAATATGACTTTATTTTAAAAAGTAGGGTCTTCATAGAGGCAGTCATGTTAAAGTGGGATCATTAAAGAAGCCCTAATTCAATGTCTGCTGTTCTTATAAAGAGGAGAAATTTGGACACAGGGACACACGCAGGAGATCTAGGAGATGTGTCAATATTCAAGGAATGTCAAAGATTGCAGCAAAACACGAGAAGCTAGGAAAAGGCCGTGGGGTAGATTCTCCCACACATCCCCACAGGAACCAACCCTGCCAACACCTTGATCTTGGACTTCTGGCCTCCTGCCATGTGAGAAGGCAAACCATTCTGTTTGTGGCACTTAGTTACAGTTATCCTAGCAATCTATTAAAGCAAATGTGAGAAAATACAGTATATAAATCTGATACCACAGAAAAAGTGTTATTATTGGTTTATTATTTGTGAAGATATTGTATAGCCTGTTAGTAGAAAGTAATCACAAATGTTGAGGTGTGTAATGTGTAAAATTGTATCAGGCAGGAGAACTGCTTGAGGCATTACACAGAGAAAGGAGTTAACAGAGGGAACGCAATCTTTGTAAAATATTTGGAAGGGGTAGAAGAGAAAGGAAGTCAGGAAAAATTGTGGATGATTTCAGGAAATTAAGAAGTTCTAAAAATCATAAAACAAAACAAAAACAAAAACAAAAAACAAAAACAAACAAACAAATCTCATCACCAAGGATCTCAGCTACCAGAAACACTGAAGTGGGTGGAAGACTGAGGGAAGCCATTGGCAAATCTCCTGCCCACTTCCTGCCCACCAACAGGAAAGGACCAATAATGACTTGTTTCTCATCCTACCTTTCAAATCTCACAAATATGTCTCTAACTGGTGAACTCAAAACCAGTTGACAAGGGAGTCTGGGAAATGTAGTTTTGTTTCCAGCTTGTTGGTACTGCAAAAACTCAAGAGGGCTGGAATAGTTCTGCAGGCTAACAGAGAGTTTCTGACACAAGGTGCATTTGGAAATTTAAAAAACATACTAAAAACCCTTCGAGGTTTTAAGGAGATAATGTTTGTGAACTTTCTTTGTGCTATGTAAATCAAGATATTTTATACCTGGGGAAGGCTCATTATCATGTATAGGGCATTTCAACAAAACAATTTAAAAGAAAAAATTCCAAGAAAACAAAGAAAAAAAATCCAGATCATTCACAGTTAAGTAGTTTTTGTTTTCATTTTCTGAATAATTATTTCAAAACTCTTATTTTAAATGAGCAAATATATTTGTGTACACCTTTCAGTGAGTACATATTTGTTGTGGCGAGATTGTGTGCATGATTTCATGTTTTCTCTCTATTTGCATGTCTGCGTGAGGAGGTGCACGAGTGTGTGCACACGCGTGGGTGTGTAAATCTTGGGTTAGGTTGGAGAATCTAATCTGGTCTACTAATTTCTGAAGCATCTTCAGGACATAGACTGGACCACCTTATGTGTCACCTGATTCCTCTTGTTTTCTTTTCCTAGAAACCATGATATATACCAAACATCTTCCTTTTTCTCCCTTTTACCTCTGCTTTGGTGCATGCCTCTTCACCTCTCCTCTGGTTGACGGTAACAACCTTTTTAGCATCACTTTCCCTTCCGTACTCAAACCTGCTCTTTGAGAAAATTCCTTTATTCTAGAACCTCTTTTTAGGAACCTTGTTGCTCACTGAGTGGGGAAGTTGATACAGTAGTCAAATGGTTTCCAAAAGACCTTCATTATGGAATTCCTGCTATGTACAGAAACTTGTAATTCATGTCTTCTAATTAGATAAGGAGATAACTGAGGAGAAACACACCAACCTGATTTGAGTCCTGACAAAGTGAAGAAGGCCTTAACGACAAGTAGGTAACGAAGTATCAGAACTCCTGATCTTCTCTGGTTCTTGTACCTTGTGCTGGAAGTCTAGAGCTGCTAGTGATGGTGTCTTTCTTTGATGACGCTTTGTGAATGAATCTGGAGAGGATCTTGTAGGAAAAGAGTTCATCCACCCTGAGCTGGTGGAAATCATTATGATTTTAAGGCAGCATCTAAATTATTTTAAATCATCAGAAAACCAATTTCATTCCACACTGCTGCAAGCATTTTGCTTCTTCCTTTCTCCTTTCCCCCTTTTCTGTTACATACTTAACCATAAATGAGCTCCATGTGGTTGATTCATTGGACGTGATCCACATGATGTCTGATGCTAAAGCTCTGTACGGAGTTGGCAGTAGATTTTGTCATGATGTGAATAAAACAAGGACTGTGCTGACACTGAAACAAAGGTGAATCAGACATAGATGCTGCCCTGGAGGAGGACAGAGACAAAGAAACCAGCTCTTAAAATGCAGCAAGGCAAGGGCAATGTGTGAATTAAACATACATGATCAGGGAGCCAGGAGGAGTTGACTCTAACTCTCCTGCAGACGGCCAATATTTCTTGGAAGGAGAGACTATGTTAAAGCTGAGTGTAAAGGACACAGGCATTTTCCTGGTGGAAATTAGAAGAAGAAATTCTTGGTAGAGAGAATAGCATAGGCAGAGGTGTGAAGGAGGCATGAAGGACCAGGATGTATTTAGGGAATTTCAAAGCAATGTGGTTCTAACACAGAGAATGAAGAGGCAAGTGATGGAATGTAAAGTTGGACAAGGTGCTGGAGACAGGGCTGCTGGGGATGACTTGCGACTTACTTTATGTGGGTGCAACACTGAGAGAGGGAATGAGGTTAAAATATAGCTTTGTTCCACTTTGCAAGTGCGCACTTGTGGCTCCCTCCTCCCAGAGGAGGCTCTATCTGTAACACAAAAAGGCTCCTTTGGGACTTCATCATCCTTGTGGAGGGCTTGCAGATCTTGCTAAGGGTGTACCTATCCAGGGCTGGTTTTCAAACTTGGTACATTAAAATCATTTGAATAGTTGATTAAAGCATAGGTCGTTGGCCCT
>PVJX010035432.1:0-18631 GCA_004027295.1 Dolichotis patagonum | reverse complement strand
CAAACCAGATTCAAATAAGATCAGTAATAATAAGACAGTATAAGTTATAAAGGGCTTCAGATTAAGTTGATAGAAAAATCAGGGATGATTACCATAATATGTCCTCTTATTTTTGGGATAGCTGACCATGTCCTCAAGTCTAATGTAAGTAGACAAACTGGAACAGCACGCAATCCATCCAAGCAGAGTGGTAAGAATAATGTAAATTTTAAATCTTGTTATCCAATTAACAATATCCTCTGCCTCCCTTTTTTAGACAATTCCTCCCCTTTCACTCCCATGGGGTGCACTGCTTGTTTTGGGTCCCACTGCCCCCCTCTATAGAGTATCTCAATGGACCCTATCTCCTGATCTACTCTGTCTGTGTTTCTCTCTGTTAGTATTTCAAGGCCCTCTATACTAGAGATTATAGCCAATCCTCTCTGCCTTATTTCTGCTATTCTGTTTTTCTGCCATTGGTTGTCTATTTTTCTGTTCCACTTCACTTCCTACTTCAATCAATTTTTAATGTGTGATTTCACATCCCATTCTATGGGGATTTAATTCATTTAGATGAGCAGATTATTGCCCTTGCAAAAGCCACAGAACAGTGTTACTTTTTATCTTTTTAAGCTTCAAACAATTTAATAAAATTTGCAAAGTTTAATATAAATTTCATACTTACTAAATTTTTATAAATGACTGGTTATCAATCTGAACTATCACAATTAGTTACTATTAATATGTTTTATAATTACAAAATATAGGAATTTAATTCCAAAGACACTTTAGAAAAAATGGAAACTTAACTTTAGAAATGCTAAACATATTTTCTTCTATTAAACCACAGTTAACTGCTGTACTTCCATGAAACTATAGACTTCTTAGTTTGCCAACTAAAGTAAAAGAAATTGTATGAGGGTTAATATTGTGTGTTCATATGACTGAGTTTGTATGACACAAATCACATATGTGGATAAGACCTGACCAGAATATTTTGGGATGTCACAAGTTCAAACTACCATTCAGAAAACTTATATTTCACTAAATGTAAAAAGCAACAAAACCCTCACATTAATTACAAATGTTAATGTGTCTTTATTTTAATACCTAGAAACACTGCTGCTAGTTATATTTCTACTCATTCATTTATCAAAGTTTTAAATTCTGGTTAACTGTTTTCTGAGAATACAGTATTGGAGTGAACATTGACCTGGTCTCCTAGACATTACAATCAAGCAACAGGAATCAAACATTAGGTAAAATAAATAAATAAATAAATAAAGCAGTGCAGGAGGCAGATGTTAATGGGAATGGTGTTATTATGAAAAACAACTAGTTCTTATATAACATTTAAATAAGAATACAGTTGAAATAGAAAGTGATTCCATAAACAGCTTAAAAAGAAATGCTCAAACCAGAGTGAGGAACAATATAAAGGCCATGAGAGCACAAGTGCTTGCAGTGAATGTTACAGGGCCAGCAAAAGGCCATGCAATAACTAGATGCACTTAGAGCTCTACTTTTTCTAGATGTTTGAGGTGTAGCATCAGGTTGTTTATTTGTGTTCTTTCTGTTTCCCTGATGTAGGAAGTCAGTGCAATAAATTTTCCTCTGAGGATTGCTTTCATTGCATACCACAGATTTCAGTGATTTTTATTTGTATTTTTGTTAGCTTGTAGGTATTGTTTAATTTCTTCTTTAATTTCCTTTGTGACCCACTGATTTCTCAAGAGTGTATTATTCAGTTTCCATGTGTTTGTGAGATTTTTGCAGTTGCTTTTATTGTTAATTTCTAGTTTCATGGCACTATGATCCAATAACATGCATGGATAATTTCAATTCTTTTAAATTTACTTGAATATGTTCTGTGGGTGAGTATATGGTCTATTTTAGAGAATTTCCCATGTACTGCTGAGAAGAAGGTATATTCTGATGTTGTTGGAAGGAATACTCTGTATAGGTCTATCAAGTCCCTTTGTTCACAAGTGTGATTCAATTCTGTTATTTCTTTGCTGATTTTATGTCTAGTTGATCTGTCCCTTTGTGTCAGTGGCATGTTAAGGTCTCCTGCTATAATTGTGTTATTGTTTATTTGATTTTTCATTTCTGTTAATACTTGCTTTGTATAGCTGGGTGCTCTGGAATTTGGTAAATATATATTCAAGATTGTTATCACTTCCTCTAACTAATATGTAGTGGCCTTCTTTATCTCTTTGGATCATTCTTGGTTTGAAGATCACATTGTCTGCAAAAAGAATAGCTATCCACACTTTTTTTTGTTTCCTGTTGCATGAAGTATTGTTTTCCTTCCTTCAACTTTCCATCCTTCAACTTTCAGTCTATGAGTTTCCTTTAGGGTTACATGGGTTTTTTGTAGACAGCATACGGTTGGATGTTGTTTCTTGATCCATTCTGCCAGTCTATTTCTTTTGACTGTGAGTTGAGTCCATTTACATTAATGGTTATAACTGTTATATATTGGTTTATTGTTGACATGTTATCTTTCTGCTGTTGTATCTTTACCTTTCCATTCTGTTTAATTGTCTGTCTTGCTTACTGGTTTTTTCCTATGTGTATCTAGAATGTCTTTTAGTATTCTTTGTAGGGTTGGTTAGGTGGTCATGAAGATTTCAGCTGTTCTTTTTCATGGAAGTATCTTATTTCTCCATCCATTTTGAAGGACAGTTTTGCTGGGTACATCAGTCTGGGTTGGAAGTGGTTTTTCTTTAGGATCTGAAATACTTCACTCCATCCTCTTCTTGATTTCATTGTTTGTGTTGAGAAGTCTGCTGAGATTCTGATATGTTTTCCTTTATAGGTGATCTGTCTTTTCTCTCTAACAGCTTTTAGTATTCTGTTCTTATGTGGGATTTCTGGGATGGTGATTATTATGTGTCTGGGTGCAGTTATATTTTGGTTATGGCTATTTGGAGTTCTATATGCTTCACTAATACATATGTCAGTTTCCATTCTGATGTTTGGGAAGTTTTCAGCTATTACTTCTGTAAATATCCTCTTTAAATCTTTTGGGCTGTCCCCTTTTTTTCATTTATCCCTATTAATCTTATGTTGTTTTTCTTTGCATCATCGTACAGCTTTTTAATTTTTATTTCCTGATTCTTTTTTATTTTTAAAAGACCTTTCCTTTCCTGTTCACTAGCTGCAATCTTATCTTTGAGGTCTGAAATTCTAACTTCACTTTCACTGAGGTGGTTTTGCCAACTTTCAATGGAATTTTTTATTTCCTGTATATCTTTTTGAATCTGCTTCATGCATTTTTTTTCTTATAGTGTCAATTCATGGTTCCCATCTTTTTGCCTTGTTCCCCTTCTTTTTACTGTGTCTTCTGTAAATGTGTGCAGCATTGCTTTCATTAACTTTATCATTTCTTCATTTACCTAGGAGACTATTTCTGAATTGTGTTCTTATATAGCTTCCTGGAGTTTTTTCTTTATTTCAGTTGATATCATTTTAGTTGTTTCAGGTGTATGGTTTATATTTTCTTCTTTGCACATGTCTTCTAGGCTTGCTTGAGATGGGATGGAGGTTTCAGATTGCATTTTGATGTTTTGTTTTGTCATTTTGCTAAATTTCTGGGTTTCCAGTGATGTTCCAAAGCTTTCCCTGGGCATGTTGGAAACCACCTTATGCACTCTCTGCTCCTGGACTGAATAGAGGTCACTGAGCATGCCCCAGTCAGGCCCACAGGATCCCCTGAGACTCTTCCAGTGTTTCAGGAAGTCTGGAAGGCTCCTGGATGCTGGGGCAATGGTCTAAAACTCTCCCCAACCTAGCACTTGTGTGCTGGAACTCACCTTGTACACTATGAGCTCCCTGGATTGAAAGAAGGTCTCTAGGCATGTTCCAGTTAGGCCTGATCAACTTCCTGTGTTAGCTCTGGTGTTTCACAAAGCTGGGTGGGCTCCTAACCATTAGGGGCAATGGTCTAAATCTCTCCACAAGCCAGTACAGCCTTGCTGGAATGCACCTCATTCACCCTCAGCTCTGGGATTGAGACAAGATCATTAGGTGTGGTCCAGTGAGGCCTTCTGAACCTCCTGTGCCACCTCTGTTGTTTTAGGAAGCTGGGAAGGCTCCTAACTGCTGGGTGCAATGGTCCAAAGCTCTCCTGAGCCAGCACAGATGCACTAGAACTCACTTCATGTACCCTCAGCTCCCCAGATTAAAACAAGTTTGCTAAGTGTGGTCCAGTCAGGCCTGTGGAACTTCCTATGCCACCTCCATTGTTTCAGGAAGCTGGGCAGGCACTTAAGCACAGGGTACAATGGTCCAAAGCTCTCCCCAAGTCAGTACAGGCACACTGAAACCAGTTGTCTGCATTCTGAAGCTGTAACCTTTTATCAAATCCTCTTCCACAATACAGTTTTGTAATATTATTAAAGGTACTTTTCTTGTCTTAGTTACTTTCATTACTCTACAAATCTTATAGCCTACATGCATGTAAAACCAGCAGCAGATGGATGATGACTTTTCTGCCACCAGCTGCACTAGTAGCCAGGCTTCATTCTATCATGACTGTAATGGTATCTGAATATGTACACTACTGAATACTATGAATTGAATCTTAAAGAAAAAATTCCCTAAGCTGCAGTCACTTGGGAGCATGTCACATTGGGACACTCTTCTCAAAGTAAAGTATTTCAGGTGTGCAATTTTGAGTCCAGAAAGGATGAAATTTTGTTTCTTCACATTACTTCAAGGCATTTTTTCTATTGTGCTGTTTTGATGATTAAGTTGTTTCTAATGCAACCTTTTCAGCAAACAAATTCTCCTCTGCTTCATTTTGCAGGCTCCAACATTAGGATAGCTCCCTTTAGGATCAAACTCAAAACCTTTAAAATTACTCTATTGGGAAGTTTCCTCTTGATTCTCAAAGTAAGACTAGTTTAAAGCCCCCAACAATACCCAAGTCATAGCTCAAATATTTGATTACTTTGAAATCTTCTCTGTTAGATTAATGGATCTACATCCTTAATCTCAGTCTCCCCCAAAGTTTCAGATCATAAGCAAAAAGCAGACAAATTGTCTGCTAGAGCACAACACACATGGCCTGGAGTACAAATGAGAATGATGTCATTGTTCTCAACTGAAACCGCCTGAAATTAGTCTTTGCAGATTACATTTCTGGCTTATTGAATTCTGAAAAATATCTTCCAAGAATTTCATCTTACAGTATTCCAGGGATACTTTTTCAGAGAGCATGTTAAACCTTTCCAAATTCTTCCTACAGGCTAATTCTAAAGGCTTTTGAACCACATTGGCAGGTCAAATCACATAATGACTCCACTTCTGATACAAAAAATTGTCTTCATTACTATTTTATTGCTGATGCACAATACCTGAAACCAAAATTACAAGCAGAAAGTTGTATTTTAGCTCTCAGTTTGTAGAGGTTTTAGTCCATAGTCAACTGATACTGAAACAGGACAGTGTGGCAGAGAAATATATCATAGTATGGTGGTTAGAAACAGAAAAATCAAAGGAACAGGAAAAGTGTTTTTTTTTCCAGGTATATTCTCAATTACCACATCTGCTGGGATGCTTCACTTCCCAGCATCATGTTTGCCTGTAAATTAATCAATGTACTATCAACTGATGATTGTCTTGTACAAACAGCATCATGTCATCTGCAAATAATGATAGTTTAACTTCTTCCTTTCTCATCTTTGTTCCTTTTATTTCTCTTTCTTATCTCACTTGGGTTGCTGTGGTGGCAGAAAGCTCAAAACTTTTATAGAACTGCATCACTTTTAGTTAGCAGTTTTAACTTTAAAGGGCCATTAATGAGGTTGATATTCAAATTGCAGTTCTTACTGCTCATCAAAAACAAACTGCTTCTGTAAATTGCCTTATAAACATAGTATCTGTATTGTGTTTTCAAGTAACAGAACAAAATATACAGTATCTGAGAATTCAAACAAATATTTTTGCAATGAGGAAACAAGAATATTAAATTATAGAAAACTAACCATTTTTAAATAATTTTATTATATAACAGTATCATACACTATCTTTTTTTTTAATTTGGTGGAAGATAATGTTATATAATTGCTGTAAGTGAAAATCCAGTGTTGCATACAATATATTGTATTGTATCAAAATACAAAAGTGTATTTATAAGCAGGGAAATATTTTTGTCTGACATATTGCCATAATTTTCACTCATGACTATGCCATTTTATTATAATGCTGTAAATTTAAGGTAAATTATAGACACTGCTTCTTACAATGTGCAATACATACGATAGAACTTAGCTAGTCACCCTCTTTTATATTTATCATAGGACAGTGATTTAGAAGACATTGGTAAAAGGATTTTATTTCATTTTTGTATCTATAAATATCTAATAATGGGTCAAATTAGTCTTCTAAAAGTCATTATAGTCAGTGTCTAATTTTCCTCATAAATACTGCTCTTTCTAAAACTAGGAAAATAATTCATCATAGATGAACTAGGCCATTGGCTCACTTCTCCCAACTGAAGAGGAAACACTAAAACAAAAGCAGAACAAGGAATCTGTGAAAAAAAAATGAAACAAAATAGGTAAGCTCTTTTATAAAAGACCAAATAAACATCTCGGAATCCATGATAAATTCCAAAATCTTTTCTACTTATCATCATTTATCTACTTTTGGGGTGCTTGGCATTATTCAATGCTTCTCTATTGTAACAAATTTATCCCCAAATAATCTCAATTTCAGTTATCCTTATATCTGCAGAGTCATGAAATTGTCCCTTGTTATTGACTGCCCAGCTTTTGAAACTTCTCTTTCTCTAAGCCTTAGTAACAAATCTATCTATAGATTTCTACATTGCATTCAAACTTTTAAAAATTTAAACCATAAAGAGATTTTTCTCTATAAGGTTATTCTCACCTTATAAATACCCATTTAATTGTGTTAGGCAAGACATGTGAAAGGACCAATTAGACCCTATTGCAGTGATTCACAAAATGAATACAGTGACAACAACTTACGATAATGCTAGTGCTACATATAATAGGTAAGTTTCTAATAGTCCTCCAAAGGTTGAAGTGTTAAGAATCAAAAGAGAAAAAAAATTAAAAAATTTAAAAAAAAGAATCAAAACAGAACAATGTCAAATGTGCAGTGTAGGTCAAGAATGAAGTAAAACATCTAAGTACCAGTAAAATGGAAAAAAAAAATCATACAAAAGCACCAATGAAGTCTTTATTTTGGACACTGATATTTTAAAAAGACACATGTAGCTGGTATTACTGTCCATAGGATGATACCTCTATGTTCAAGTCAGTGCTAGAATAAAGTTACATATTTTTGATCATTCTATTAACAAATTCTTTATTTAAAATGGACAGTAAGGAAAGAAGTAATTTTTATCTTTACAACACATTTTAAGTAATTTTATATTAACCACTTTTGCATTTAAAACATATTAATGTGCTACAAGTTCACAAGTTTTCATTATGAAATATTCTCAGTAGACTCACAACTAGAAAAGAGTTAACTGATGTAAAAGAAACTTCCATTTATCACTGTAACAAATCCATCATCAAGTTCTACTCTGTTTGCTGCAGCTCTAATTAGAGTGTTTTCATTTTACATCTGGTACAATGTTTTCAGTTCCTTTCACTTGGTCATTCCTTTAGCAAATGAGAACTTTCACTCTCTTTCTTTGTATCTGTTTCACTGTAATTAACTTTTGGACTATGAGTAGTTTTCTAAAGCAATGATTTTATACTCAGTGCATATATATTTGTGTATATGAGGTGGAAAATATTCTTAACGTTTTTACACTTTTATTTGTTGCTTCAGTGGGGTTATTATACCCTTATTTGCCTTGATTAAACACTTATAATACGTTATTCTATTTTATAAATTATCCTAGGTTTGGCCATTGAAGTGTACTTAGCTGTCTTCTATGTCTATAACACATTTCTATCAAAGATTTTTGCTTTTATTTCACACTTCCTCATGTACTGATATTATAAGACATTCAAAATTTACATACTTTTGCCACAACCACAGGTTTATGCATTAATTCAACTGACCAAAGTTCCTTTAATTGGATAAATGCATTGAAAATAATTGAAAGGTGATCTTGATTCTAGTGAGATATTTTTATTCCAGTTGATCTTAGCTCACAAGGAAATATGTAAAAATATTCTAACATGTTTGTACACATATTTATAGTTACTTCTTCATTTAAGTTATCAGTAGCTCTATTAAGGTAAGCATGGATTTGCATAGGTGATTCTATAACTAATTCATTTCTGCATCTACCATTCTAGCTGTTTATTCTTTTGATTCTCTTCCATTACAACAATGGCAAATGTTCCTTTCACTTACTTAACCATTAAATAAGTGTAGTGATACATTTAAGCCTCACCCATTCTATCTCCTTTCTTACTTTGGGATTTTATCTCTCCCTTTCTTTCTTTCTGTCTCTGCCTGCCTCATTGTGGATAACATTTTATTGTGTCCAAAACTATGACAATGTATACATCTAGTCACCTATTAAAAATATATTAAGGTTTGGATTTATCTTTTAGAAATTATTTTTTTAAATGTTACTAAAAAGGTTTGCCTACAGGTATTTGCTTGTTTTTGAGAAAGGGTCTCACTGTATAGTTCAGGCTGGACTTGAACTCACTATATAGACCAGGCTGGCCTCAAACTTACAGTGACACATGCTCCAGCCTTCCAACTGCTAAGACTATAGGTAAATGTTATCATGTTTGTTAGCATACAGTTTTCATAAAGAAAACATTTTTACTAATTCTTCAATCTTTTTTGAAAGATATAGGAGTACAATTTTTATAATGTAAAACTATGATTACTGTTATGGTTTTTGTCTGAAGTTCCCCCAAAAGCCTTATGCAGTCATGGGGGAGAACATTTAGAGTATGTGATTGATTCATTGTCCAAGTATGGGATTAAGAGTGTGGGTGCTACACTTACCCTTGGACAAGTAGTCTGTATACAATATAAGGGAATGAAAAAGACTTGCTTTGTCACTCTCTTCCCTTTTGGTTCTTGTTGTTTTTGTTGTGCCATATGACCCTGCTTTGGAGCCAACTGAATATGGACTAAAACCTCTACAAAATATCAGCTAAATAAACCTTTCTGTTCTTAAATTGGTCATCAGGCATTTTGTCTCAGAAATGAAACAAAACTAAATGAGATAGAATTTGGAACCAGAAGTAGGGTCATTTCTGTGACTATACCTGATCATGTGGTTGAAGAACCTCTGGGAATGGCTCTGGGAAGGGTTTGGGAAGGTGCAGAAATGTTGCCCTAAACAATAGACATGAAACACCTTAGGCTTCTCTGCATGAGAGATTCTGGACAGAGTTAAAAAACCAGAAAACTGATAAAGTCCAGGCTCAGAAAATTTCTGTTGGGAACTATCGCATTGGTTATTTGCCTCGAGATGATGTGTGCCATGTTTTGGCAAAGAGTTTGTGTCATTTTGCTCATGTCCAAAGACCTTGACTGAGACTAAGTTTAAAGGCAGTGAAATAATTAAACTGGCAGGAAAAATTTCAAGGCACTCAAATATTCAGGCTGTGTCATGACTATAATTGGGCACATTAGTACAATTTATGTTGACAAGAAATAGTGAATAGTGGAGAAGAATGATTTAATATGTTGTGAGTTTGGCCAGAATGGAAGCTCCACTAAAGGTATGGACAGCAAAGATAAACATGAGGAGATCTGAATTGCTGAGAAGGAACAAAAGATATTCTGAAAGTATCACAAGAAGCAACAAGTGTCCACTCTGCAGCCTCAAAATTTCAGAGGTGAAAGACTGTGCTTTGAAAAGAAAATGCAGAGCACAAGGTTCCAGAATTGCAGCAGTTACACTAGGTTCCAGAGTGGTGGCAGCCACGTCGTGTGCCAGAATGTGGCAGCCTTGAGAATATGTTCCTCAGAATCAGGTTCAGAGTGCTCAGTGATCAAGAGAAATGGCAGCCTGGTTATTGATCTAGATAGCATCTGACCTTTGCATCATACATGTGCTGCTGGTTTAGGCATATGTAGAATGCAAGAGTTCTGAGGTTCAAAAGGTTTATACCCAGATTTCAGAAGAAGGCCTGGGAACTCAAGCAGTATGCTCCTAAAAGGGCAATATTGGAAGCTGTGCATGTGAAGTTTTGATGGTGATCCCAGAAATTTGGAAAGGCCAGGAACATGGATCATCTAAGAAACCTGAAAGGTGGGATCAGAGTGAGCATGAAAGAGAGGATATACGTGTTATTACTGCAAGAAGTGCCATAGGAACAGAACCACACAGCCCTTTGGGGCTCACAACTTGTGGCAGATTGCCTTAGATGCTGCACATGAAACTACAGGGTTTAATGTTTGTCCTACTGGATTTTGGACTTGGTTTGATTTCAATGCTTTCTATCCACCTGTTTGTATTTTTTGGAATGGTAAAGTTTAATGTGTGCCATTTAGTGTTGGAAATGGTTTTTAAAAAAAAATTTTAATATTGCATATTGTTCTTTTTTTCAAAAAAAAAAGAAAATTACAAAAAGTAGAAAAACAGAAAAAAAGAACATTACTGAATTAAAAAATTAACATCATAAAATCACTAGTTGATACATTACCCATTGTTGTCTTAAACATAGTTGCCAAAGTCACAAAATCAAAGCATAAAAAGTGACAGACACTCAAACATTGACAGTGCAAACCCTTCTGTTCAATGATCCAACAGAAATTCAGTAATATGGTCATCTATATATCATTATACCATTTAGAGCAGTTTCATTCCCTTTCACTTTCACAATATCTATTATACATTTGGATCCCATTATTCTGTCAGTTTTTATTATTTTGTACCGTAGAGAGACGATGTGATATTTAATAATGTGAGTCTTGTTTATTTCACTAATGAAGATATTCTCAAGTTGTCTCCATTTACTTATAAAGGCCTCAAGATCATTCTGTTTTATAGCTGAGTAATATTCCATTATATAGAAATATCACATTTTTTTCTATCCACTCTGTGGTTCATGGGAATTTTAATAGTTTCCAAGATTTAGCTATCACAAATTGTGCTGCTATGAACCTGGGTGCACGTACATCTCTGTGACATGACCTTTTCAAATTTTCTGGTACAATACCCAGAAGGGGAATAGCTGGATTGACTGGAACCTACAATACTAGTTTTTTGAGGAATCTCCATACTGGTTTCCACAGTGGTTGCAACAGTCTGCACTCCCACTGACAGTGGGGAAGTGTTCCTTTTTCCCCACATCTTTGCTAACATTTGTTATTAGTTGTTTTATTGATGGCAGTCATTCTTTCAGGGGTGAGATGAAACACCAATGCTGTTTTAATTTTCATTTCTCAAGTGGCCAGTAAGGGTGAACATTTCTTCATGTATTTATTTGCCATTTGTATATCTTAATCTGAGAACTGTATGTTCATCTCCAATGTCCTTTTTTGGAGAGCATCTTTGACTTTGGGGGTTTGATGTTTTTCAGCTCTTTATATGTTCTGAATATAAGTCTTTTGTCTGAGGGATTGTTGGCTAAAATTATTTCTCATTCTGTGGGTTTTCTTTTCACTTTGTTGAGGATTTCTTTTGAAGTGAAGAAACCTTTTAGTAATATGAGATCCTAGTTGTTGATTCCCATGCAGTTTGCATTTTGTTCATGAATTCTCTGACTTTTATATGATGGTCATGGCAAAGAGAATGCCTTAAATCTCAGAGGAGCCATGGGACAAAAATTTTCCAGTTATGCTGAAACTGGTAGGACTTTGGAAACTCTTAGAGATAGGATAAAATGTCTTTTGCATAAAGTGATGTGCATCAGTCTTTTGTGGAACAGGATGGAATGTTATGGTTTGTATCTAAATGTCCCCTAAGTCCTTATGCAGTCACAGGGCCAGGCTTCCTGATTTTGGCAGTGATTCATTGTGCAATGATGGGACTGTGTATGTGAATGCTACACCTGCTCTGGGGGTAGCTTGTATCCAATATAAGGGAAGAAAGAGGCTTGCTTTCTCTCTCTTTCCTTTTTGCCCTTGTTGCTTTTGCAGTCTTCTGCCACCATGAACTGTTGTCCCTGTGTTATGCCAACTGATTGGGGCCAACTGATTATGGACTGAAACCTCCACAAACTGTGAGCTAAATAAACCTTTCCATCCTTAATTTTGGGAGCTAAGCATTTGTCTTGGCTGTGAGAGAACGGTAACTAAGACAATTAGATTTTATAGATAATGTTACTCTTTCAGAATGGCATAAAATTTTAGATTCCTTACCAAGAATAAGTACAAACTTACCTTATTCTTTATGCTCATCATCACACTATTCAATATTCAATATTCTTAGAATTTTTTGTGTATGTGAGTGTTGTGCTATTCTCTTATATAGTTATGGTAACTTATTATCTCTACATTTGATAATAACATTTACAGTAACAATAAAGGATGTTAATTCTTTTCTTTTTGCTATGTGCTTAAGTCTCCATTATTATAATTAAATATCATATGAAGAAAAAAATTGCAACATTCACAGTTATTTTTGAACCAAGGGTATGGTACTAATATTTGTTCTGCTCAGATATGGGGCTTCTTGGTTGCATCACATAAAGACAGTAGTCAAGTAAACTGTAGGACAACTGTCACCAAACAAAAAAACAAAAAATGATTGGATAAGTCAGTCAGTCTCAGGCTATTTTTTAACAAAGCTTATTAAAGAAAATGTGTAGCCATAGAAATAAATACTTTATTCCCTTTATGGGAATAACCTTAATTCACTTAGAACATCACATTGGGTCCTAAAAAATTCCATCTGGAGTCTTAAAAATTCCATCACCGAGACACTGGTGTCTCAGGACCTGCAACCTGGGGTGACCTGGAGTGCCAGGAAAACAAGGAGCTCCTCCCCTCTCTTATGGGCGGCTGTGAGTGTAGCATGCTTTGGCAACCTGCAAGAGAGAGATCCTGGTGTCTTGGCACCTGCACCATGAGGCTACCTGGGTTGCCATGAGAACAAGGAACTCCTCTCCTCTCTGGTGAGCAGCTGTGAGCCTGCCAGCATGTGGGCTGAGAATCAAACATCTCATGTTGTCCTGTACCCTGTCCTGTGATCCCCCTGCTCTTAACAAGTGGGAGCCTGTGAACTGGACATCTCATGAAAGTTTGGCTATGTTATTTAGTATGAACTCTCCTTATACAAAGATATGGACAGCCATTTGAAAGAAAACAAGAGACAATATAATAGACAGTGAAGATCTCTGGTTGTCTAGCTCTGAAATTTATGCTTTCATATGTCCTATTTTGTTCTGTTTTGTTGTGTTTAATTTTACCCCCTTTTAAAAAAAATCTTAATAAAACCTTTTCACATTGTGCTACATCATCTGCCCTTTTTTATTTTTATTTAACAAAAGATTTCAGTCATCTTAATGTCCTACATACACTGCCAGTTATAAACAATGCACATGCACTGTGAACTTAGTTTAAACTATACAAGTGTACTTCAGTTGTTTTGATAAATACTTAATTTTGAACTTTATATTTAAAAGTTTGTTCCACAGCTGTAATCTTACACATATAATTAAGTTCCTTAACCAACTAGCATAAATATGAAAATAGACCTAAGTTGGGAGCAAAGTCATCATACTCATTATAATCAAAGAATATTAAAATCTCTGTTAGAGTCAGGGATATAGCTCAGTGGCACTGTGCCTGTCTGGCAAGTGTGAAGACCTGAGTTCAATTCCAGGTACCAAAAAAAAAATATGGTTAAAATAATTTCTGAAATAGCAATGCCAGATAGTTTTCACTGTGCCTCAGCTGCATCTCTATCAGCCCACATGCTTTCACATGTCTCAGGTACTCCATTTACTATGGAATCTTATTGTTCCTTCTATACCTGCATATTCCACTAGAATGTATCTGCATTGATGTTCATTAAATCTTTTGCCTGTCTGTTGCAAAATGGATACTTGAAAGCATGTTAAAATCTTGTTTTTTTTAATATGCTTTATGTATTGTTTTTACATGAATTTTATGTGGTTAGTATGGTTCCAGTCTTTCACAGACATGACACCATTAATTTTTTCTATGACCCTGTGGCAAAACTATTGTCAGTATCCTTCTTTAGGACATGAGGTAAGGAAAGTTATGGGAAGTCAGAAATCTGGCAAAGTCAGAATGTTAGGCCTCTCTTCTGAGTCTCCATTTTAAAGTGAAGTGTTAAATTGTGGTACTAAGTTAAATTTGCTAAGGTTAAGGCTAGGGGGACTAGTTGGATTGAATGGGACTTCCAATCTTAGTTTTTTGAGGAATCTCCATATGATTTCCACAGTGGCAGCAGCAGTCTACACTCACACCAACAATGGAGAAGGGTTCCTTTTTCTTCACAGCCCCACCAGCATTTATTGTCAGTTGATTTCTTGATGGCAGCCATTCTTTCTGGAGTGACATGAAACCTCATATAAATTTACATATGTGTGTATGTTAGATATCTAATTGTACTACTAATCTTAGTTTATCAAAAAGAAAAATTTCTTCTGTAATTGTATGATTGATCACTTTGTATCTAGATACTTTAACCTGAACACATAGTTCTGAGAAAACAACGTGTAATATACTAACTAGTGTTAATTCCCTACTTTGCTTTTCTTTTTTGAAATTCTGTATCATTTCAATCCTATTTTTCTGCTTGTCTTTTTAAAATAAAAAAAATTAAAAATTTCATCACCTCTGAATCTAGTCAATCTATGGACCATGTTAATTGCATCAGAAAAGAACACATATTTTAAATTTCTAAATGGGCTTCAAATTTTAAAATTAACTTTATAAGGTCTTATAAGTAAATGCATGGAAAGCTGGAAACAAAAGATGGAGTGGGGACATGTGGAAAAAAACTTTAGATGTCTTATGCTCATGTACCAATTCCCTACAATGAATGAGGTCACTGTGTGCTGAACTAGGAAAAATTAAAAATTAAAAAAAAACACTAAAATGTCTAATACAGGTTCCATTTTTGGAAAATACTTTCATATATATTCTTAGTGGATATGTATTTATAGCAGAAGCTGTCTTTATAGTTTTAAACTCAGTTTTTCTATTATTTTTATTTGTATTCATTATTTTTTATTCTTATTCTATCTAAAAACATCCTTAATAAACCATCTCCACTATATTGTATATGTTCTACTGAAAAATTTAAGTTGTAATTTATATTTAGATTTCTGTATTTACTTTCATTATTCAAAATACTTTTCAAAATATTTAAAATTTGTACATGGATTCCTCTCTTTTTGTTGCTGTGGTGTTTTGTTCTGATTTGTTTGTTTTTTGAGATGGAAATTTTCTAGATAGTTCAGAATGGCTCTCAAATCATTATGTACACAGACTCACTTCGAACTTTCAGTGATCTGTCTGCCTCTGACCCCTGAGTGCTGGATTAAAGGCAAAGGGAAATACACCTGATGAATCATTATTTTTTTTTTTTTTGGTACCAGGGATTGAACTGATGACCTCACACTTGCAAGGCAGGTGCTTATGCCAGTGAGCTAAATCCCCAGCCAAATCTTTATTTTCTAAATTAATTTTTCTTCTTTTTTACAAGTGAAAATACAACTGTTCTAGAATTTTTTGTTAATAAAAATTATTAGTATTGATTGAATCAATATTCTTTTACTATTGAATATATGTTGACTATTTTTGAGCTATGCTCTGTATTTGTTAATCCTTTCACTAATATCAAACTGAATGTTATAACTTTACAGTGAAACTTCAAGTCAAAAGAATGAATTCAGCAACTTTTAACTGTGTCTTTCTGTTTTGTCTTTTTAAAATTATAAAACATGTCAAAATCTACAAAAAATAATTTGAGATTTTTATTGCAATTATATAGCATTTATGGATACATTTTAGAAAAATTAAGATGTTAATATTCCATTTTTTTCAGCAACACATTTATTTATACATTTACATAGATATCATTGACTTCTTTCACCAGAATTTTGCATTTTTATCTAAAAATGTCCAGTATGTTTTTGTCAGAATTTTAAATACTTGAACATTTCAGTGTTAATTTATTAATGATTTAGTAAATTTAAAATTTCAAATATTCATTGATAGTATATATAAAGGTAATTTATTTTATATCTTCACTTTTTAACCCTCAGACTTCCCTCAGATTTCACTGTAATTTTTAATTTTTTTTAAGTACCATAGTAATTTCTTAATATGGATACATTTTTGCCTAAGAATAAAGCACACTTTTTCTTCTTTCCCTGTACATGTATTTTTAATTCAGTTTTTTCTTGTACTTTATGTATTTCAGTATAATTTCAAATAAAGAGTAGTGGGCAATAATTTTGTGTCTTAATATTATTCTTATTGATATTAAGGTAAATTTGTCCAGTTTTTCACAGTTAAATATGATCCTAGATGTAGATTTCTGAAAGATGTTTTTTCTGAGATAAAAAATAAATCTTTCTCTTCTTACTTGCCTGAATGTGCTTACCATGATGAGTGACAAAATGTTTGCAGGTGACTTTCTTCTCAGTGTTGATAACAACATGTGACATTGTGGAGAACTGGAACAAATCTTGCTTTGTCACAGTAGATAATCATTTTATGCAATGATAAATTCAGCATTTTATTAAGTTTTGAGTGAGTATAATAAGTTGGGAAGTGTTGTCTCTCTCCTTCTAGGAAAAATTGTAGACAATGATATAATAAAATGTGTAATAATAAGTAGAATTCAACAGTTCAATAATAACGCTTTGTACTGGCTCATTTGGAATTTTAAGTAAGGCAATTCTTTTTTCATTTAATTTGTTGTGTATAACATAAATTTTATTATGATAATACATATTATATTTTAACTTACTATATGATATAACAATGTAATATATTGATAAAATATAATAGTATAAAGTTTTATATTTCTTCTTGAATGACTTTTAATACTAGATAGGTTTTCCCTCAATAAAATGTTCTATAATATCTATGTGATCAAATTTGTAAACCTAAATCTATTGATTTTTTTCATTATTCAATTTGGTGTTCATGGGATCAGTGCTGTTAATTATTCACTTATTTTTCATATTGCAATTTTCATTTTCTTTTTTTCCTTGGTTAGACTGGTTACAGTTTGATTTATTTTACTGTTCTTATGGAAGAGTAGATTTTCATTTATTTTATTTGTCTACTATTTCCTTTCTACAATATCATTGATTTTGAGGTACTTTTGAGATTACTTTTCTATAATTTCTATTGGACTTAAATTACACTGTTTTAGTATATTTTCTAATGAAAAGAACTAGATTAGAGATCATAAATCTTTTTTGTAACTTCATATAAATTTATGGATTTGCCTCTGTGCACTATGAATCACATGTTTGAAAACTTATTCATTTTATTTCAAAATATTTTAAAATTATCCTTCATAGTTCCTCCTTTAAATATTATGCTTTTTAGATATATATTGTTTAATCTCCAAAGATTTGAAAAATTTTTTTTATCTCTTTTCTCTTATTTTCATCAAATTTAATCCCATAAAGGAATGATAACATGGTTTATATAATATGTACCTTTTAATTTTGCCTCAGGTGTGTTGTGTGCCCCAGAAGACAGTCACCCTGTGTGAATGTTCATTGTCCTCTGATATTGAATAGAATAGTGTCAAAATGTCAGGTGAGAGAACTATTAAAATTAAGATAATTGTTAAAAACTCAAGTTGCCCAAATGGATTTGTCCATTTCTTACAGTTTTATCAGTTTTTGTCTATTTTATTTGATGGTATTTGATTTTGTGCATAGAGATAAAGAATTTAATTACTTCATTGACAACTGAATCTTTAATCATATCATGTTCCTGTATATATCTGATCTGTGGTTTATAAGTCTGAAATTTATGTTGCATTTCTGACATGTTTTACATTGTTAGCAAAGTTAATCTTTAATCCTTTACTTTTAGAAAACATCTGAATCTTTATAATCAAATTATTACAAACAAATTTGAAGCTTTCTTTTTAATTATTCACTGTTTTTTCTGTGTATTAAGCTATGTATTTAAACAAATGAATTAGAAAATAACACAATTGGAGTAATATCTAACATATTTGAAGGTATTATCTATTCCCTATTTTTTCTTGTTATAGACTAAAAACTGGTGGTCAACTTATCTCTAGCTGAATTAAATCAGTGTAGTGCTGAGTGTAGATGGCTCACCTGAGGAAAGTTGCCAGTATAAATAGAGACATAGAGAAGAAGAGCTAGGCAATGTGAATTTTCCTAAGTGTTGCTGTTTTAAGCCATTGGTTTTCCTGGAGGAGCTTGTCATGGCTGGCTTCCTCAATATGAATTCAGCCACTATCATTGCAGGACATTGGGACATTGTTGCTAAGAGTGGCTGTGGTTCACTTTGGGAGAGCTTTGGTCCTTACATTGAACATCACTTCCTGATTCCAGAGGAGAAGATGTGTGCTGTTTAATCTCCAGGAAAAGTTTGCCATGTGAGCTTCCTGGCATGCACTCAATTATTCTCATCTTCAGAGGAGCTCAGAACTTCACTGTCATTGAGGATGGCTGGGGTACTTTTCAGGGCAGCCCTGGTCCTTATTTTGAGCATGAATTCTTGGCTCCAGTGTAGAATCCTCAATCTACTGGCACAA
>PVJX010035431.1:0-18258 GCA_004027295.1 Dolichotis patagonum | reverse complement strand
CAGCCTCGGAATTCCTGGATTCCAGGATAGATCCTGGTGAGGCTGCAGAATGCCAGCCCGCTCTCCCCAGGGGAGGGGACCGAGGACGGCGGCAGGCAGTGGCCCTGTCTGTCATGGTCATGGATTTCTTCCGAGCCTCTGCGTTTCTTGCCCATATGTGCTTCGTGTTGGTTTGGCTGAGTAGAAAAACAAAGGCTTCTCGGCTGGAGTTTTGAACACTGATTCATTTTGGTGGACATGCTTATAATTAAAGCAGCCACAACAGGAAGAGGCTGTTGGGACACATGGACCCCAACAGTTCAGCACCCAGGCAGCCCCACAGTAACCACAGCTGATGAGACAGCAAATTAAGTGTACAGCAGAGTGCCCCAGACAGGTCAGTGGATGCAGCAATCGTGAAGTACCGGATGCCTTTCTTGGAAATGATTTGCATATTTCCAACATCTGGGTGTGAGCACACCTGGGTGCGAAAACCATGAAGAGTTGCTGGTTCCAGGACAGGTGGCCGCGATGCATCCCTCTGTAGGACAGGGCGCCTCAGATAGATGGTGCAGTGCCAAGGTCACCTCAAGGTAGGGAGGTCAGGGCAGCATTAAGGTGACGTTGGCTCAGATGCCTGCCAGCCCCAGCTGCTGTTCCTCCTGAGGTCAGAGAGATGGTGGCCGGAAACCCTGTCTAGGCCAGGTGACAGCCTTCCTGGAGGACCCCAAGCTCCCCTCCCCCTCTCAGATTCAACGCTGTCAGCTTCGAGCAGCTCCTGGAGGCCTCAGCAGTCATTCCAGGCTACAGGGAGCTGCACCCTAGGCATGTCCTGTGCACCCAAAGGAACACCTTGGAAATATCATCATGCCCACCTGCATGCGGCCAGGGCGCTGGTGACATCCAGGGTGCAGGGTCCCCGGGTGGAGATATTTCCAGAGATGATGGCGGAGTGGGAAGAGTTAGGAACCAGGAAACTGCTGGGGAACCCCAAACTCCCACTCTTCTGGCTCTGCGCTGGGCCCTGGGGCTGCCTTCCCACTGTGACACAGCGGTGGCAGGCCAGGCAGGGAACGTCTTCCTGCTCTTTCTCCTCTTCGCTCTCTCGCACTGTGGCACTCATTTCACACTGTGTAGCGCTGAGGTGACACTTGGTTCCTCTGTTTTTCATTGAGCACGGTTGTGGTTCCAGAGGGAGGTGAAGGTTGGATGGGTTTGTGGTAGTTGGCGTGAGGTCCAGCCAGGAAGCCTTTGTTTTTCTACTCAGTCAAACCAAGACGAAGCACATATGGGCAAGAAACGCAGAGGCTCGGAAGAAATCCATGACCATGACAGACAGGGCCACCGCCTGCCGCTGTCCTCGGTCCCCTCCCCTGGGGAAAGCGGGCTGACATTCTGCAGCCTCACCAGGATCTATCCTGGAATCCAGGAATGCCTGTGGTCTAGGGGCCGGGAATCCCTGCTCCTCTCCCCTGATGGCCAGACTGCTGAACCTTCTGTGAATGGTCGCATGGCATTGTGGGAGGACCCAGTGGTGGCCAGGTGCCTGGAGGACTCACTGTCCTGCTGCCCTTTCAGGCTTCTCTGAGATCCCTGACTGTAGGTGCCAAGTTTTCCCCTGGCCTGGAGTGACCAGGGTCCGCTGAGCAGAGCTGGGATGAGGCTGAGCTCCTGCAGCTGCTGGACTGGACTTTGGTCCAGGTGGGGAGCCCCACTCCGTGGTGATGGTGCCACAGCCCGAGGGACCTGCTGGCCCCAGTGCCCCTGAGCCCTGCATGTGCATTAGTGGACAGGGAGGACCCGCAGGACCCTCAAGTATTCTCTGCGCTGGCCCAGCAGGGGCTCCTTAGACAGCGCAGTCTCTCAGTTGGACAGCTCTGCTGTTCCTCCCTGCCCCCAGGCTGCCCCACTTCGGCCTTCCTGGGAAGTCCGTAAGTCCTCACTGCCAAAGACGGCCATTCTTGAAGTACTGGGTCAGGGCTGCCAGGTGAGAGTTCGGAGGAACACAGCTCCTCCCAGATGGGAGATGGGCTTCTGGGGTGCCTGCTCACAAGGGCGCCTGAGAGGCCTGGGCTGCCCGGGTCTCACAGATGGAAATGATGTCACCTCCTGTTCCCCTGGGCACCAGGAGGAGCCCTCGGCATAAGGCTGAGTGTGGAACACTTCCGACCTTCTCCATAGCATACTTTTATTTTATTATTCACACTTATTATCTATGGTGCATACTGACCACACCCACTGCGGGGAGGAGGTGCAGGACGTAGCGCAGCTTAATTCTGCTCCTCTGCTGCCTCCCTCCCCTCAGAATGCCCTTCCCAGTGACTGGGCAGCTATCCTTCTGCTTGCTACCATCTGTCTTTTCTTTCGCTCTTTAACAGACTCATGCTTTGAGTTTCTCAAGTAAGAGAAACCATGTGACATTTAAGCTCGTGTGTCTGAGTTCTTTCATTAAACTTTATGGTCCGGAGATACAGCCATCTCCCTACAAATGACTCCAGTTTATCCTTCTTTATGACACAGTAGTGCTCCGCCGTGGACACACATCACATTTTCTTACTCTTTCACCTGCTGATAGATGTGGGTGGCTGCTGTAGACATGGGCGTGTGCTCTCAAAGGAACCAGCAAGTGACCCTGGAAAGGCGGGGGTTCAGCACCTCACTCATCCCAAGCAGCGAGGGGAAGGCTGCCCTCTGGGGCTGGGGTCCTCTGCACAGACCTCCTCGGGGTGTTAGTTGGCGATTGTGTCGATTTGGGTAAGACACACCCACCTGCACAGGCTTGACGTAGCTCTGGGTGTGACTGAGGGCACTCACTAGATGCAGGAGACTCACTCTGGCACGGGTGTCACTGAGTGGTGTAAAGGGGAGATGGAGAAGGAGGGTCGCCTCTGTGTCCTTGGGGAGCTCCGGTCTTCACCTCAGCCTGTCATCACCTCCTGGCTTCCGGCACGGACCCTCTGGCCTCCTGACAGGGACTCGCAGGGACCTGCAGTGAACTCCAGGCCTTTGCCTGGACCCTCGGACCTGCGGCACACAGACAGCCCCTGGCACTCTCCTGCACCCGACTCTGGGTGGCCTTAGTAAGCCAATCTTGTAAATTCTTGTCTAATCGAATATCTTGCTTAACTCTGTTTCCCTAGTAAGCACTGATGGAGACACTGGGAAAAGTGTCTTTATTTTAGCCTGGACTGCCGCACCCCTGGTGAGAGAGGGTTGGTTTGGAGGGAGGGGACTGAACTCAGGGGACCGAGCTCAGGGGACCAGTGGGTCTATCGATGTAAACCCTTGGACCAACTGGGGAAAGGTGGCTTTCAATTTCTTTGGGTTGTTTTCAATAACTTGGTAATTCTTTCCCCAGGGAAAATGAAAAATGTCCAACTCCTTGATTTATGGAACTGCCTGTAATGAGATTTGCTCACATTTTTCAGCGCAGTGGGAAGTCCAGAGAGCTGGAGGCCTTTGGGGTGCAGGGTGAAGGCCGCTGTGTGGGGAAGGCTTCCTGAACTGCAGCTCTCGGCCACCTCCAGAGGTGTCCCGTCCTTTCTGTCCACAGCCACCACAAGCCATCTCTTCCTTCTTGCCCTGTGCTCAAGCCTTGGGGACTTTAGCCACCGTTGCCTTCACCTCAGAACCGCAGCATAACTGATGTCTTTTCTTAAATCTTTTAGATGTCGCACTGTGCTTCTTGGCATTTACGATCCCCTACTCTCGCCTGAGGACACAGGTACGTGTGTGGGGCAGATGAGTGGGTGGCAGCTTCTCAGGAAGTTAGCAGTGGGCACACTGGGGTGGTGGGAGGGAAGAGGGCACTCAGAGGAGGGTGAGCAGCCCTGAGCTGGGCAATCCCAAGCTGGGCTTCGAAGGGTAGCAACCCTGGGGGAGCACTGGGGCTCAGAGGGAAGATCCACAGCTGAGAAGAGGGCAGGGCTTGCCCCCAGGGGATGCCCTGGAGCCAGCTGAAGCCCTGCCATCACCTCGCTGCCACAGTGAGAGGGGCTCATCCCCAGTGCCTGTTGCATTTCCCTTGGGAAACGTTACTCTGCCATGTAAGCCCTGAATATTAGCACTTTCATCGAAGCCATCTGTGGAGCCTGTGTCCCAGCATCATGCCCCACGTGCCAGCCACCTCTGGCGATGGAGTGGGTGCTGGCTGCTGCACAGCCTTCTAGGAGGTGCCCCTAAGCACGCTCCCTAGGGTGCTGCCCTTCACTTTGGTTGGAGGGACTGCCCCTCTTGCCTTTGGCAGGGACAGCAGGGGCTGGGGCTCCCACCGCTGGCTAGTTGTTGCTGCCTCCCCCATGAGGGTGACTTTCAGGGTTCTTGCAGAGATTAACTGCCAAGATAATAAGGGCAACAGCATTTAATCATTTTCCTAATTAATGCATTTACTGCAGCTCCTCGATGTTTTTTAAGCTGAAAATAATGGGAAAAAAAGGCAACAGGGATCCCACATTTTCCTCTAAAGGTTAATTAACTCGGGGATCATTTGGGAGATGGCACCCACCTGGCTGCAGAGCAGGACACACAAAGGCACCGCCAGGGGGCGCCACAGCCGGGCATGGGGCAAGGTCACCCTCAGTGAGTGCTTAAGCCGGGAGCAGCACCTTCTGAAAGAATGCTAATGCGGGTATTGATTTAGTTCAGTGCGGAGCAGAGGTACCGGGAGCTTCTAGTAGATGAGGAAGGACAGAAAGAGGCGCTGAATGCGACCGTACATTGAAATGAAAATAGACTTAGTGCCTGCACACATCCATCAGGGTTCCGTCTCACACTGGCAGCCACGCGGGGGTGAGGTCCCGCCTTCCGATGAAGCCATAGTAGACCTGAAGGTGAGGTCCTCTGAGCAGCCCGCTGGGCTCCCAGTCTGAGGAAGGTCCAGCTGCGGACCTCAGAGGGCGCAGTACCCCGGCTCCACAGACAGCCGCGCTGCGCGAGGTGTCAGCACACAGCCCCAGAAACTCAAGAGAGCAATGGGCACCTCCCTCCGGCTCAGGCTCCCCGCTGTCTGAAACCTGGCCGAGTGTGCTCAGCATTGGATTTATACAAACAAAAGCAGCAGTTTCCCCCTCTACCCCCCACCAGTCCACCAAATTAAAAAGCAGTGTGGAGGGCGATTTGGGAAAATGTGCACGGAAAGTCTTTAAACACATCTCAGCCTCAGAAAGCGCAGCTGCAGGAATGATCTGCTGCCACGATCGCTGTGCGTACAGCTGCCCACAAAGACATTCTTTGTAAGCTTCCGGCGAAACCTGCAGGGAGTCCACGGGAGTTATCAGGTTGTGTTGGGCAGGGTGCTGCCCTGGGCCTCAGTTTCCCCACCTGCACCTTCATGTGGCCACTGTGGTGGAGGACTGGAAGGACGCTGACCCACCAGACACACAGTAAGCTGTGACTGTCACCGCAGATGCCTTTGGTCACAGAGTGTTGTAGTGCTGGGGGTGACACAGGCCCTAAACCCTCTGACCCCTGTCGCACGAGAGGTGCTCACAGGAGACGGAAACCGCGCCTAGCTCGGGAAATGCCACACAGTCCCGAGTTTAATAGAGGTGTGCATGCGCACAGCCACATGCGTTATGAAAATATACATGAAATGTCAGCCCTAGAAGGCTGGACAGTACAACGTCACCAGTCGTTCTCTTTGGATATGGAGTATAAGTGGTTGGACCTTCCATTTTACCACTTTTCCAAATTTCTTTTACTGTGAAAGTACCTGCTCATTTGTCATGTAGGAAAAGTTCCTTTAAAATAATGTCTGCTGAACTCATCTCTCTGTCAGTCCCTGACATGGAGGCCTTAGGCCTGAAGACCCAATGCCTGGGAGAGAACTCGGTCCCTGTGTCTCCAGAGAAGCCAGCAACCGTATTAAGGTCTAGCGATGACTTCAAACCGACGACAGGAAAGGGAGTGCACCACAGACGAAGTGGGAACCGGTGGGTGCTGGTCTCTGTGTCCCTAACCTGGTACACAGGTCAAGCAGGGTCTGTTTTGGGTCAGTGGCTCTCAGAACTGAGAGGATCCTTCGGCCACGGGGTCATGACGAGAGCCACAGCGTGGGTAAGAAGTGGCAGAAGCCTCCTGCACCACGTCACTGGCATTCTGGCTTCCGACCATGGGTCTTCACTGAACAGGGAGGGCTCAGGGGCAGAGGGAGAGGAGGGGAGGGAAGGGGAACCAAAGAGGACCGAGGCGTGACCCGGAAGTGCACCAGCGCTCCACGGTGAACGCACCTGCTGTGTATCATGAACAGCACTGACAAAACAGAGGTGGGAGAGACGGAGGGGAACACTGCTGAGCAATGCATTCCAGTTACACGTGCAACCAGGCATCAGCCAGGGCCTGGGAAAGCGCCTGGTTACCGTTTCCTTCCCCTTCAACCTGCAGTGCTCAGGCTGCTTAAGGCTGTATCTTTATTGAAGAAAAAACTGAGTAGAGCTTGGAAATTCTAGTGGACTTTCTCTATGCTGACCACACCGGAAGGACTTCCTCACCTCAGCCCTCTGCTTACGGTGAGCTAACAGCGTGTAGAATGAGGAGCAGGACGCAGGACTGCAGACAGGAAGTTTGCAAAATGAGCTCCTGTTGTTTTAATTCTCATTAGATGCAGCTCTTAAATGAAGATGGTGAAGACAGGTTTTTCTCGTGCTAAATGATCACATTCTCTATCTGTGTCCATAGGAACAGGCTACAGAGAGTTGGCACAGGAAGGGGAATCAGTGAGTTTGTAAAGGAAGCGTTTAGTAAAACCTCTGCAGCCCTGCACTCTACAGATGCTCCAGCGGGCTGGACACCCATCCTTTCCACTACAGAAGTCACCTTTGCTTTGTAAGGAGCCCTGCTCTAGCCCAACTTAGGAACATTTAACACATCAACTTTTAATTTTTCTAGACTTCTTTAACGAGCCGAGGCCACTAGTTTATATATTTAAATCTCTTTATGGCTTTCAAAATTTATTATGAAACTATCTTTATTGCATCAATAAATGTCTCAATGTTCCCTTTAGCTTGTTTCTGCATCAACACGATGCCCTCGGTCAGCTGTCACGGGGCTGTCTTCTTTAACTGTGAATTGTGTCCTCTCCAGGCCCCCATATCCTATCATGAAAGGAGGGCTGCAGTTTCTGTTCCCCTTGTTGATCAAGCCCAGGCCAAGGGAGAATTCAAGGTCATAGTCTTCATGGAGTGAGCATCGTCAGATGGGCAGGGTAGAGCAGGGGAGCAGGCTCAGAAGACGCAAAGGCACAGCAAAGGCCCAGGGCTCGGTCCGGCTAGGGGGTCAGCACTGCTTCATCCAATCAGCTCACATCTGGTTGCCACACTCTGGCCTCCTGTGGTTTTCCTCCTGCCCTGACTGCGTTTCCTCAAGTGTCTTTTTCTTCTCACTCTGGTGTTGTCTTCTCCAGGGCTCTGCACTGCGCAGTTAGGATTCTCGCTTCGTGTGGGTCCTCAACATGCCACTGTTCTCCCATCTTGCCCTGTGGTCCGCATCCTTCTCAAGGACTCTGCTTGGACGCTGCCGGTATTTTAAGCCTTATCATCCATCATTCTCAGCCCGGTTCACATCAGTGCCCTGGTCCTCTCATCCCGCAGACCGTTGTCTGTTCTGTTCATCATTAAGTCTTCATTGAGTGCTCAGAAGAACGTGGACACTGGGCCAGGACATGGGTCACTGTCCCTCCAGCTCTCGCCCGCCAGTGTGATATGATAGCGGCTTCTTCGGTGTGAAAAGTGATTTCCTATCAGGTTTCCAGTCCTGTGACTTCAGGGTTTAAAGTCTCCGCTTTCTACTCCTACCCTTTAAATTCCAGCCCCTCCGCCTCAGGTGCTGGCTCCTCCGTGCCCACCTCTGCCCTGTTTCACGCCCCCGTCCCCTCCTCCCGTACTGTCCTGCGTGCCAAGAGCTGACTCACTTTTCCTTTCTACCCAGAATCCCCTTCCAATCCAGCTGTGTGTCCAGATCCTTCTGCTGATCAACACAGCCCAGGAGACCTTTCCAGAAGCTGCTCTTTGCTCATCTTCATGCCAGGTCCTTGGGAGTCTCAGGGTTCTCCCATGGCGTGTCCCAGTCTGCTTGTGCCAGGAGCACTCTTGTGTCTACTCGACAGAGGGGTCCACGTCTGCTCCTGTTCACATCCTGCACCCGGGACCTCCTCTGTGGGAATCTTGGGAGGGATGGGCTGTATGTGCACTGAGCCCGTAGCCCTAGGAGTTAAGCATCTTGGGATTTCCGAGCCCAGACACTGGGTCACAAAGAACACTAAAGGTGTAGCAAGCAGTCTGAGGACTTGTGTTTTGAGAAGGCACTTTGTGAGTCCTTATTAGGACTGTGAACTCTGTGGGGCCGACATCTCCCACTGCCTCGCTGGTGTTTTAAGCAGAAGTATCAGCGCTGGTGTCTTCTCCCTCACAGTCAAGGGCCCGATGGCCTTGGCCTTTGCTTTGCTATTGAGTGTTCTGAGCCTGCTCCCGGCCCTGCCCCTGTCTGACAATGGGATGGAGACCATGACCTTGGATTCCCCCTGGCCTGGGCCTGATCAACAATGGGAATGGAAACTGCTGCTCTCCCAATTGTCTGCAGTCTGACAGTCCTTTCAGGATAGGATAGGGGCCTGGAGGGGACATAATTAACATTTAAAAGAAGACAGTTTAGTGATTTAATGAGCTTAGTGAAGCCCTTGCTCTGAGCATTTTTGGGAAGCTGCTCTGAACTGGAGGAGAGAATTGGCAGCCACCTGAACCTGTTAAATCCACTGAGTCCTGTTTCAGCCTCCTAAGCAGAGCGCCCTGTTCCTGGCCACAGGGACAGAGCTGTTGAGGACGCCGACTAAGACCGCCCGGCAGGGCTGGCGCCGGCGACTGCTGCAACAAAATGAAGTGCCAGTGTGGGCCGCGGCAGGTCACTCCAATGAACCCAGCCCTGTGGGACAGTGCCCAGCCAGCACGAGCCTGGGCCTGCACGTGGTGGGCAAGGGAGAAATGAATGACTGAGTGATGACAAGAAAAGAACGTCACTGTTTAGAGAGTCACAGGGGTTATGCTAGGTTTGAACCAAGGACTCTAAGGGCGATGAGCAGTCACTGGTGGTTGCTTAGCAGGGGCCAACATGTCCAAAGCAGGTTTTTATGATGACTGCTTTTAAATAGTATTTAAAAAGTGAACTGGAGCCCATGGACGGTAGAGACAGTTGGAAAAGTCCAGGCACCAGGCATAAATACCACAGTGCAAATGGAAACCAACAGCAGAAATGACACTTGGAAAAAAAAAAAAAACACCAAAAATCCCTTAGACTAATAGAGGAGCGCTGTCAAGGGAACTCTTTCCTTTAAGAGACTGAAAGAGAAGGAACGGGTCTATCAGACGCATCGGTCACTAGAGAACGGCCAAGTTCGCTCTTCTCTTGAGTCAGACATGCCGCGTAAGGTCAGTGAGGCGGGCCCTGCCTGCTGGGTGGGCTCAGGTGTGACTCCTGTTTATAGGGACGCCGTGCTTGTCCTGGCGGGCCTGCGGCTGTCTCCTTCCTGTCCTCAAGGTTTGCGACTTTGACTGGAATATGCTATAGATATAGAAGATATAGATACAGATGACAGAAGTACAGATAATATAGGAACACATGATACAGGTAAAGGTACAGATGGTATAAACACAGATGATATAGATACAGGTGATGAAGATAAAGATGATGCAGACACAGGTGCTATAGATACCTATGATATAGACACAGGTGATATAGACAAAGGTGATATGGATGTAGATATCAAAGCATCTACAGGCATTTCCCGATCCTCTGATAACTCCTAAGTAAGCAGGCATGTTGAGCTCTGTCAAGCTCCTGGGAAAATTGACTTTCCAAAATGTTCTCAGAGCCGGGTTTCCATTGGTGTTGATTTGGGTAAAGCTCCTCATAGGAATATTTTATAACTGGAGTTATTTTGTAGTTTGAGAGAAGACAATTCCACAACTCAGGCCCATAAGAAGGATAAATGATCCGATGTGTCTTTTGGTGAAAGCCCAGCAGGGCTTGCAAATGAGCCTTCCCAAGCCTCTGTGTCCTGGTGTCAGTCAAGGATGTGAAAAGCGCTGGCACCAAGACATCCTCGCACTTAGAGAAGGCGTCTGCGAGGAACACTTGCTCCCTTTCATGTCTGGGAGATGTCGGGGCCTTGGCAGTGGCTGGTGTCATAGTTCCTGCTGGGCCAGCATCTCCCACTGGGATCCATCTGAGGTTTGTCTCTGAGGAGGGGCCAGAATCACAGAGCGACAGCAGGCAGCCAAGTCCCTTGCAAAGCCTTCCTCTCCTCGCACTGGGGTCTGTGCTTCTGTGGCCCTGTGGAGGAGGCTGGGGCACAGGGACGTGGTTCTGCTTCCTCAGGTCCAGCAGGGGGTGAGGCTGGAGGAGTAGTCTCACCCGCTGGGCAGGGGTGTCCTGTGATGATCTGGGGTGGAGCCTGGAGGGCAGAGCAGACTTTAAAGCACTGACCGTCAGCAGTGCAGTGGGAGATTCCCGCCCAACCTGCCCCAGGAAGTGGTGCACTCTCGCTGGATGAGATTAAGGGGAGGGGTTCTGGAAAACACAAAACCCCTGACAAATACCTTAAGTGGCCTTGTGGGGTCTGCTTCACACACCAGTTGATGGGTGATCACTGGCTACTTAGTCCACATGGTTCAGACAGGAGAGAGAGGACAGGGCTGGAGCCTAAATCTGTGACACAGGATGGCTGGGCCACAGAAGCCAGTCCATCCCGCCAATGCAGGACACAGCCAAGGAGAGGACAAATGAAATCCCACATCGTCACGGGCTTTGCCAGCTCGGTCCCTCTGATCCTTTCACTTTATGTCCAGAAACTAGTCCAGAAGGATCCCGGGCTGTCCACACCCCAGAGCTAGAGGCAGCTTATGGAAGAGAGAATCTGCCACCAGTGCAATGGAAATTTCCCAAGCATCTGTGTCCTTGAATTGCCACCTCTCAGGATAAATAGGCCACCAAGTGTGCCTACACTCATTACATTTTCACTGTGCATGTCTTGCGTCTTCTGATGTGATCACAAAGACCCAGACGGTGTCTGTGGGCAGCTTTGGTCTGTGTTCTCCAAGAGCCCTTGAGCTGAACTTGTCCCCATATGCTGAGAAGCAGCACCTTTTATCACAAGTGACAGGATCACGGGGCACCTGATTTGGAGGCTTCATCTGAAGCCTCGCTGGCTGAGAGGCAGCTGTTTCGGAGTGGGAGGAGCTGTGCCCCTTCCCTGCACAGAAGGGAGTTTTGGATGGATGCACATGGTGGCCTGCAGATGGCTGGAGTGTGAGGACCAGCCAACGGATGTCCAGGTGGGGCCTAGTGGCCGCTGTCCACCTCTCAGACTTTTGGCTTTAGGAGCAGAGCGATACGGGAAGCAGGCAGGCAAAGCCATCTGTGTGGCACCTGCTTTGGGCACCCTCCGAGGAGGGACATCTCAGTGTGACGGGGATGAGGTCTGCTCCATGGAGGTCCCATCTGCTAAGAGCAGAGAGTGGACCAGTGACTATTCAGAGGCTGAGGGAGGGACAACCCTTGCGAACTTCCCTGGCTTTCCTCCTTTGGAAGTTGCCCTTCATGCATCCGTTGGACTCCACTTTTGGCCATGTCTTTGTTGTCACAGCCTCTGACTGGCAGGTGGCTGGGTGACACCAGCTGGGAGGCTGTTGGGGCACAGACTGTGTAGCCCTGTCCTCCAGTCCCTAAGGAGGGAGGTGAGCACAGTGGTTGGCAGGTCAGGCTTTGAAAGGTCAAGCTCACTTCTGTCCCTTCTCCCCTGTGTCACTCTCAGTGAATTATTTAATCTTTCCAGGTTTATTTTTTCTTTCCTGTCATTTGAGAATAATTCCAGTACCCACACTTGGGTGGCAAAGTAGGTATAAAAGAGATCACCCTGATGGAGAGGCTTATCTATTCCTTCCTGTTAAACAAATGCAATGCCCTTTACTTGTCTTTCATCTGTCACTTCCTGTCCTACTTTCATTGTCCAATGGTGATTGGTTTGTTTTTTACCCATGTAAATCAGTCTCTGTTCTCTGTTTGATCATATAAAATTCTAGCCATTCTTAGCTGACTGCAGGAAATTATTTTCTCTACCTCAAAGGCTTAACTCCTAAATGTCACCCTTCAGAAATTTAATGCCATCAATGAGATCCAAATGCTACTTGTACTAGCGTGTAGCTTTTATTTCACAGGTGGTTCTTTTTAAAACCAAAAGCTCCAAAAGAAATATAATTTCTGTCCATTTTTCGAAAAGTACCTTGGAACTAAAATGGAACCTCGAGGCATTTGCTAAATCATGGGGGCTGACACTTTGTTTCCTGTCTCTCGACTTGTCCGGAAGACTAAGGAAAGAAAACTAGGGAGATGGATCTTTTGCAGCTGAGAAGAGGACTAAGGGTGGCAGAAGGAGCGAAAGAGAAGGGGATGGAAGAATTCAGATGTGTTATGTACACATCCCGGCTTCTCACAAGAAATGTAATCACTAGGTACTGTAGACACATGCTAGCAAACATTCAGAAGTGCAAAACAGTGGGGTCTGAAATCAGAAAGGAACTCGGGAAACCAGTCTCCTCTCCAGGAGAAGGTCTCTTCATGGCCCCGGGTCATGGTCTTCTGGCACGTTAGAATTGCCAGGGACTTCTAAACCTTGCTGTCCAGGGCCAGTAAGTCAGAGGGTCAGTGTTTGGTAGGGCTTAGGTGATTCACGTACTTTCCAGAGGGCTGCGGTGCCAACTGATCTCAGCTGTGACCTTGTGAACCATCTTAGTCCCTTGGGCAACTGCAACAAAGCATCATGGACTGGGTGACTTAAGCAGCAGAAATGACGTGCAGGAGGCTGGACATCAGGGGCCAGCCTGGCTCTTCTGGGTTGTGATGGACAATTTCTCATTGCGCCCTCTTGCGGCAGAGAAGGGAAAACCACCTCTCTGGTCTCTCCCTTTTATTTATTTATTTTGGGCTTTTTTTGTTTGTTTGTTTGTTCCTGTTTGCAGTCCTCCTGTGCAGCTGGTACATGAACATAACTCATCTGAAGTCTTTTTCATTCTCTTCCCTTTATCTCTTGACTCCATTCCCATTTGAAATAGATCGGTCTCTCTACTTCCTTTTATTTTGCTCTTCATTTATATTTTGATTTTCTCATATAACAGAAATCATACACTATTTAAGCTGGTGCATCTGACTTGTGTCACTTAACATTACTGTGTCAGAGTGCATCCGTTTACCTATGAATGCTTCGTGGGAATCTTTTTGATACCAGAGTGGCACTCTGCTGTGTGTAAACACTGCTCTGTCTGCAGATGCACACATAGGCCACGTCCAGTATTTACCTAGTGTGGACTGAGCTGCTGTAAACATGGCTGTGTGTGTTTCCCTGTACTGTGACGTCTTTAACTCTTCTGGGAAGATACTTAGAAGGAGAGTAGCTGGGTTGAATGGAATTTCTAATTTTAGTTTCTAGAGAAAACTCTATACTGACATCCGCAGTGGCTGTGGTGCTTTAGGTTCCCAGAACAAGGTGGAAGGGCTCCCGCCTTCCTCCCTCCCTCTTGCCAGCATTTGTTATTTGACTTCTTGGTGATGGCTGTGTTTTCTGGAGTAAGATGGAAAATGAGTGCTATTTTAATTTGCATTTTCTCTAATGACCAACAATCTTGGATGTTTTTTTCATATGTTTATTGGCCATTTGATTTGTACGTCTTCTGAAAAGTGTCTATTCATTTTAGTCATTGATTTTTTTGATTAGTCTTTGATTGGGGGGCTCTACTTTTTGAAGTTCTTTTTATTGTGCATATTAGTCCTCTGTCTGAAGAATAGCTGGGAAACAATGTTTTTCTTATTATGTAAGCTGTCTTCATTCTATTGGTTGTTTTGTTTGCTGTGTACAAGCTTTTTGATTGATAGGATCACATTTGTTGACTCCTGGTATTATTTCTTGTGCCATGAGGGTTCTGTTCAGAAAGTCCTTACCTGTACTCATGTCTGTAAGAGTTTTATCTGATTTGTTTTTGATCAGATCATGTCTCTGTCTTAACATTTAAATCTTTGATCTAGGCTGATTTTAGTTTAGTACATGGTGAGAGATACGGGTCTAGATTCAATCTTTGGCATGTGGATAGCCAATTTTCCCGGCACCATTTATTAAAGTGACTATCTTCCCAACAGTTACGTTTTTTGAACTCTTTGTTGAAGATCAAATAACTGAATGATTCACATGCCCGTTTTTTGTGCCAGTAACATAGTGATTTTTTTCACTGTAGCTTTGTAATATAACTTCAAATATAATATTACTGTAGATTTGCAGTATACTTAAATTCAGTGTAGCTTTGTGATATAACTTCAAGTTATCGTTGCTTTTCTGGTTTCTCTTGTTCCATACAAATTTTAGGATTGTTTTCTCTAGTTCTGTGAGGAATGCTGTTGGTATTTGATTACGGTTGTGTTAAGTTTGTACATAAGTTTTGTAAATAAGGCCATTTTTACTATATTGGTTTAATTTGTGGAGGAACAAGGAATTGCTTTCATTTTTTGATATCTCCCTTTTCAGAGTATTGTAGTTTTGATTGTAGAGGCTTTTCACTTCCTTAATTAGGTTAATTCCTAAGTAATTAATTTTTTGAATTCTACTGTGAATGGCATTGTTTTCCTAATTTCTTTACCCATAAATTCATTATTGGTACACAGGGGCACTACTGATTTTTTGTGTTGAATTATTTTCCATCTACATTGGTGAATTTGGTTATTAATTCTAAGAGTCTTTGGTGAAAGTCTGAGTCTTCTATGTAGAGGATCATGTTTTCTGTATATAGTAATGACTTGGCTTCTTCTTTTCATTTTATGTTTTCTTTTTTTCTGATTGCTCTGGCTACTGTTTCAAGAACTGCACTGAATCAGACAGGTCATAGTGGACATCTTTGTCTTGTTCTCGATTTTAAAGGGAAAGTTTTCCACTTTTCTCCATGTAGTATGATGGTAGTAGTAGGTTTATCAGAAATGACTTTTATCAGCTTGAGGTAAGGTCCTTTCACATCTATTTTTTTCTTTTTTTAAAAATCAAGAATCAATGTTGGAGTTTGTCAAAGACTTTTCTATATTTACTGAAATTATCATGTGATTTTGTCTTTTTTTCCTATATCTATTGATGTGTCACATTTATTGATTTGTGTGTGTTGAATCATCCTTGCATCTGTGAGATGAAACTACTTCATAGTGTGAGCTTTTTGATGGTTTGCCACATTATGTTTTCCTATATCTTGCTGAGGATTTTTGCATCTATATTCACTATTCATTAAAGAGATTGGCCTATAGGTTTTTTTTTTTTTTTTGCGGGAGTGGGGTGAGTATGTGGGTCCTTGCCTGGTTTTGAGATCAGAATAATGTTAGCTTCTAAGAAGGACTTGGGGAATTTTTCTCCTCGGGATTTCATTAAAGAGACTGAAGAGTATTGGTGAGAAATCTTCCCTGAAATTCTTAAAAATTTGGTGGTGAATCTATTAAGACCTAAACTTTTCTTAGTTGGTAGTTTTTGTTTTTAATTACTACTTCAATTTCATTGCTTGCTAATGAATTATTCAGAGTGTTTGTATCTTCTTGGCTCCATTTTGGTAATCATGTGTATCTAGTAATCTATCTATTTCTTCTGAGTTCTCCAATTTATTTATTTGCAGATTTATGAAATAGTTGCTAATAATCTTCTGGACTTGGGTAGTGTCTTTTGTGATTTCACTGTTGTCATTTCTAATTGCATTGATTTGGGTCTTTTTTTTTCCTTTTCATGTTATTTTCTAAGGGTTTGTATTTTTTTTGAATAACTTTTTCAATTCATTGATTCTTTTATTGTTTTTATGCTGCATTTCATTGATTTTTGTTCTGATTTAATAATTTTCTTTCTTGCTGTAGCTTTGGATTTGGATTTCTCTTGACTTCCAATGACCTTAAGATTCATCATAGTGTTATTTATTTGGGTCTCTTCCTTGATTTCTTCTATGACCTGTTGATTCAAGACGGCATTGCTTAATTTCCTTGTATTTGCATAATGTCTGTAGTTTCATTGCACAATGATTTAATAATGGGGTGGAATAATTTTGATTCTTTTGCATTTACTTAAGCATGCTTTATTGAGTATTATATGGCCTTTGCCTTTGTCCCAGAATTCCACCAGCTCCGTTTATTTGGGAGGTGAGACTGCAGTGCAATTGACTCACTACCCACTTCTCTTGGAATATGCCACAGTATTGGTAATGATGCAAGGCAACCTGGACATTGGCATACAGAGAAAACCAATTGATGGCAACAACTATGGTGCCTTGTGTATGTTAATAAAACCAGCAACAATAATAGTATTAAAAACAAATTGGATGTTGACATACTCTAAGAACCTATGTACCACTCTTAATCTTAGAAAAGAGAACTATAAACACTTAAGACAAACTGAATATTGACCTAATGTAAATATCTATCAAACGGAACAACTTTGCCTCCATGAACAATAGTACTAAACAGTAAAAGCGTACAGTTAGCTGTCTAAACATTCATAAAGCTTAATTGTCGTTCTAGTGAAGACAGAGAGGGTAGGGAAAGAGACAATGAGAAAAAATTTGAAATATCAGTCAAAGGAAGATGAAAAGGTAGAAAAATTGAGATAGAGGATTATATTGCAGAGCAAAAGGAAATTAATAATAGTAGATGACAGCAACAGAAAGGAACAAGCAAGAAAAAAAAGAAGAGAAAAGAAAAATAGAACATACTATAAATGAAAAAAGACAAAAGGGAAAAAGTTAAAACAAAAAAGAAAAAAAAAGAAAGAATCCCCTCAATAAGGAAAAAGAAAGAAAAAACCTAAGTCCCAAGAGTATTTCTCTGCATTTTGAATGACTGGTTTCTTTCCAGAACCTCCAGTCTTGAAGTCAAGCAAGTCACAATTTTCTCTACATAATGTTACAGTCTGTGAGTTTGTGAGGTGCCCTTTTTCTCCAGGGGCCTCTCTGCCCATATACCCCAGACTGTGACAATCGGTCAGGCTGAGACATGTACTTGCTCATGCTGGTAAATGGCAAAAGCAATCAGAGTCCTCTGGACTCTGCTGGATGTAGGCATAGGGCAGGGGTTCAAGCTGACTTTTGGATTTAATGTCAGGACTTTTAGATCCAGCTGCCTCTGAAGGCACTCATGTGGCTCGGTTTAGAGTTCTCAGGGGGCTTATATTTAGCCCACACCCTCTCTGCAGCTGTCTCCCGTGGCTGTGTCTCCCAGTCGCTGTGGAAGTGGAGTTGTTTTGTCGTTGTTCTGAGGCACGGTCTCAGCCTCTTCCCAGAGTTAAGCACTGATTAAACACTGCACCGAGTCTCTTCTCCAGTGCTAACCTGCCATGAAGCAGTCACTTTCAGATAAAACCCCACTCTGTTTTCTGTAGTTTACAATAGCCACATGGTGTCCTAGTACTGCCGGGCTCGTCTGTTATTTCTTACTGGAGCTCCTGACTCTTACCTTCTTTCCAGGGGCACTGACCTCCTCCACAATCAGGTTGATCAGTTGGTTGGGATCTCTAGGCCCTGATGCCAAAGGGAAACAAAATACAGAGCAGAGTTGGAGTTCATAGGTGACTGCAGCCAAGGTGAGGAATCCACAGGCGTGGAGTCAGAAAAAGGTAAATGCCACATGGTGTGGGTTCCTCCATCCATGCAGGTGGCCCTTTTCTGTAAGGGCCCAAAGCCATGCATAAGGGCTTCATCCCATGGATGGCATTATCTTCCTACGGCCTGATTTCTGACATCCTCACATTGGGTGCTGGATCTTAAAACAGGAGTTTGGGGATACAGAAGGGTTCAGCCCCTGATGATGAGCCACAGAGCTGCCTCTGTGGGGAGCGAGAGCTGTAATCTGTATCTGGGGTGACACACTGCAGTAACCTCCCGGCTGCTGCTGACTGCTGCTGTGTAGAAACGCAGAACAACAGTTGCCAGCTGTTCTAGCTATTAAGAAAGGTTGGAATAGAAGACATGTATACCCTTGGCTTTAAATAATTTGAAGGTTTAGGATACAATAAAAGATGCACTGCCCTTGGATCTCTGGGAGCTGGTGACCTGGGCTGTGACCTCTGTTCTGTGTGGCTGTGACTGGAGTCCCAGGAGCCCGAGCACTGTGGAGGGACAAAGTAGGAAGCGAGGAACACAAAGGAGAAGATGGAGATGGAGGAGAGAGAAGGGGATCCAAGAGGGAGCACAGCAGCGTGGTGAGGGGCGAAGGCCAGGTGCAGCTGAGTGACTCACT
>PVJX010035430.1:0-18168 GCA_004027295.1 Dolichotis patagonum | reverse complement strand
AAAAATTAAATGAAAACAAAAGTATGAGGAATAGCTGAAACCAAGACCTCTAGAACCAATCTGAATCTAAATTAGATGTCTCTAAACCTCCAATTTTATTATTTTCAAATAAGAAATTCTATCTTATACTTACTTGTTTGAATTTTACAATATTTGTTACAAACTATTTAAGCTTATTAAAAACCAAGATTTAAATCATGTTAATATTTTCCAGATTCAAATCTCTGAAAATAAATACAAATATTAAGATTTTCCTCAGAGTTATGATTCCCCAGAAAGCCACTTTTCCCTTTCTTATCCTGTAGGATAAGATCTATCTTGAACTATCTTTAGGATAAGATCTATTATGAGTTGTTAAGTATTCTTTGTTTATATATTTGTATTTTTATAATTTTAATTTTTTATATAAATATAATATTCAAAATCCTGTTCTCATAGGTTTCTCTTGAATTTTTATATAGAAAACCATCCAAATGTAAAGTAGTTTTTATCTATTTAAAAATACATTTCTTACTATCTGATACTATAGTACATACATTTTTCAATTTTATTCAACACACTCATAGTTTTTTCTTGCCCTTTCTGTGATAAATTTTATTTCAGAAGGAAATAAAATGGGTTTAGAGACCTAGATTCACAATTTTGATTAGTGATGAAGTACAAAGATAACAAGATATAACAATAATTATGCTAACAGCAAAAATCGTGAATAATGTGCAGTAATAGAGGACAATGATTTTAAAATGTTTTTTGTATACTGTAAACATGTCCCTTTGATGCCCACAATGATAAAACAAGAGAGGAATTATTAGTTCTATTTCATGAATATAGAAATTAAGAATCAAGAATATTCATATTTGGAGAACATGTGGAAATGTTCACAAGGAATCAGAGTTAAGTGTGACATGAATACTTTTCCTGAGAAAAGCTATGAGATGTTAGAAAGACACTGAATTTTTTTTTTTTTGGCACCAGGGATCAAACTCACAACTGATGCTTTCACACAGGCACTTGATATTGAAATTTCTTAATCTCAATATTTTTCACCTAAAAAAGAGGTTACATTATAGGAAATGTGTACAGAAGGATGCAACAAGACACTAAATTTCACTGGAGGGGAGAGCTGACATGGATTAAGCAGGGCCTGAGTCTCCTACAGACATTTAATGCAGAACAAAGATTGTCAGATTCAGGGTTTCAAAAATTCTGAGCTACTGAGACTCTTCAAACTGTATGAGAAAGAAGGAAGCATGGTGGAACACAAAATTACAAGTATCCACATCAAACCAAAGTTGATCCTAAGAAATTCCCAGTTTGTTTGCTTAAAGTCAATTTATATTTGAAATTTTAAAAACTAAAATTTAATTTATTATTATTAGTTTATTAATTTAAATTTTAAATGAAAAACATTTATCATGTACACCACAATATTTGGAATTATAAAGAATACAGCATTCTTAATTGTAGTAGCAATGTTATACAATAGAACTCCTGGATTTAGTCCTCCTAATGAAATGACATTTTATTGCTTGACCAACATCTACTCCATCCCATACTACCCATTCCTTGGCAACTATCAATCTATTCTATACTTTTATTAGTTCAACATCTTTAGATTCAACATATAACTGGGATCATATAGTATTTGTCTTTGTATGCCTGGGCTTTTTTCACTTCTAACATAATGTTTTCCAGGATTATCCATATGGCCAAAAATGATAGGATTTCCAACTTTTAAAAAGTTGAGTAGTATTCCATCTTATGCATTTATATTATTTATCCATCCACTTGACAGACTCTGGATGATTCCATATATTGGGTGGTGTGAAAAATGCAGCGGTGAAAATAGAAGACAGATTTTTGTAACATGAAAATTTCATTTCCTTTGGATATATATCCATTAGAAGTATTTCTGGGTCACAGAACAGTTGTATTTTTAATATACATAATTTCCCATAATGACCACAATAATTTATGTATCCACCAAGGAGGTTCCCCTAACCCCACTTCCTACCCAATGCTTAACTTTTGTCATTTTATATAGCTATTCTAAGAGGAAAGAGAAAATGTAATTAAATCATTTTAATTTAACTTTGCACTTACATGATGATTAGTGATACTGAGTAATTTTTGAATATCCATTGGCCATTTTCAAATTTTCTCTTGAGAAATGTTTATTCAGCTCTTTTGTCCATATTGTTATTGGATTATTGGTTTTCTTACACTTGAGATGTTTTAGTTCCTATTGTTTTTGTATTTAACCCCTTATCAGATATAGGGTTTATGAATATTTTCTCTCATCCTGCAAGTAGTCTACTAATTATGTTGATTGTTTGGCTGTAAAGTTGGAGCTTTAAAGTTGGGTGTAAAGCTATCTGCTTACTTTTAATTTTATGGCTTGTTTTGGGGGTTCATATCTGTCATGGTTTATATCAGCAGCCCCCAAGCCTCATGCACTTGCAACCAAATCTAGCGTTTGGGATTGGTTTAATGTCAAGTGCTTGGATTGATTGGTGGTGTGAGTGTTTCACCCACCCAGGGTGGATCCAGGATATGATGTATAGGCAGGAATAAAGTGTGTGTGTCTCTCTTTCCTGTTGGTCCCTTGCTGTTTATGGCAACCATGAATGGCTGCCAGGCCATGCCATGCTGCCTTGGAGCCAACTGAGCATGGACTGAAACTTCAAGAACTGTAAGAAATAAGCCTTTCCTTCCTTCATATTGGGTGTTGGATATTTTGTCAGCAAAGAGAGTCAAAAGTAACTAAGACAATATCCAAAATATCATTTCCTAGATTTGGGGAGAGTCATGGAGCATCTATTTTCTTCTAATAGTCTTACAGTTTGAAACTCTATATTTAATTCTGTTCTTTTTGAGTTCATTTTCATATATGGTTGTGAGATAAGGGTTTACTTTCATTCTTCTGCATGTAGATATAAAATTTTCTGGTGTCATTTATTTAAAAGGCTGTCTTTTCCTCACTGTATGTCCTTGACACTTTAATTGATTATAGAGATTTTTACTTTTAGGATTTCCTTCCTATTTTATTGGTCAATGTATCTGTTTTTATGCTAGTATATGGTTTTGATTACTATGACTTTATAATATATTTTGAAATCAGGTAACGTGATGCCTCCAGCTATTCATTTTGTTTATCATTGCTTTGTCTATTCACTGTCTTTCCTGGTTCCATACAAATTTTAGATTTTACTTTCTATTGCTTTAAAAATATCATTGGGATTTTGATAGGAGTTATATTGAATTTTAGGTGGCTTTTGGCAGTGTAGATATTTTAATAATGTTAATTATTAAACTCAAAGGTTATAGGATATTTCTGCATTTATTTGTGTCTTTCAACTTATCTTAAATGCAGCATAATTTTCTATGTACAGATATTTTTACCTCTTAGTTAAATTTATTTCTAAGTATTTTATTATTAATTTATTTTTAGTCATTGACAATGTTTTCTTTGATTGACACTGTTGATAGTATATAGAAACTCTACTGAATATTTATGCTGATTTTATATCTTGAAACAAATACTGAATTTATTAATTAGTTCTAAAAAGGTTTTTTCTAGAGTCAATAGTTTTCTATATAAAAGAGCATATCATCTACAAAATAGGATGATTTAACTACTTCCATTCCTATATGCCTTTTATTTCAATTTATTGCCTAATTGTTCCAACTAGGACTTCCAGTAATATATTGAATAGAAGTAACAAGAATGTACAATCTTATCTTGCTACTGATTTTTCAACTTTCCTCTGTTGAGGATAATGTTAGCTGTGTGATTCTCATATATGATCTTAAGCGTGCTGAAGTACGATATCTATTTTGTTAAGTTTTTAACCATGAAAGGAAGTTGCATTTTGTCAAATAATTTTTCTCCATCTATTGAGATGATCATATGGTTTTGGTCTTTCATGTTGATGTGCTGTATCACATATATGGATTTGGATTATATAAACTATCCTTGCTTCTCAGGGATAAATTTCATTTGGTGGTGGTAAATGATCCTTTTAATGTGATGTTCAATTCACTTTGCTAGTACTTTATTGAGAAGTTCTGCATCTAATTTTATCAAGAATACTGGCCTCTAATCTTCTTTCTGACAGTGTTCTTGTCTGTCTTTTGTACAAATATAACCCTGGTCTTGTAGAATGACTTTAAAAGTATTTACTCTTCAGGAGTTTCTTCTGGAAGTGCTTCAGAAGCATTGATAACCACGTTTTTAAATGTAGTAAAACTGAACAGTGAAGCAAAAAAGATGCTGAGCTTTTCTTTCAGTGAAAATTATTTATTATTGATTGAATCTCCTTATTCATCATTAGTCTTTTCAGATTCTCTATTTCTTCAGAATAATTGGTTTTATGTATTTAAAAACATCTATTTTGTACAGGTTATGTATTTCATGGGTATGTAATTGTTCATAATGCTCTCAGACCCCTTTTGCACACCTGCAATACTGTTACTGATATCTTCTGTTTCAATTTTAATTTATTCATTTAGCTTAAAGCTTGTCAATTTTGTTTATTTTTCAATAAATAAGTTTCACTAATGATTTATATTGTTCTTCTCTTCTCTATTTCATTTATTTTCACACTTATTTGTATTATTTCCATCCTTTCTTCTACCTTTTAGCTGTAGTGTCATAGTATAACAACAAATTATTTGAGATCCCTCTTTCATAATGTAGGTATATGTTGCTATAAACTTTGCTCTAAAAACTATATGTGTTGAATTCCCTAAACTTTCATATATTTTCTTTTCATTTCCAAGGTTTTCTAAAAAAAACTTTTCCTCCTTTCTCAATTTATTACTAGGGTATTCAGAAGCACATTATTTATTCTTTCCAGATATTTGTGAATTTTCCAAAATACCTCCAGATATTGATTTCTACTGTCATAATATGATGGTCAGAAAAAATCTTCAATAGGACTTACTTCTTAAATTTATTAATCAATATTTTACTTTTCCTTAATCTTTTATTTTATTTTTACTTTTTATTAGTATATTCTTGCAGTACATAGTGAACAAATTTCTGATGGTTAAGTTGGTATATGTACATAATACATTTCAATTTTTTCTTCCAATCCTCTCCTCTTCCTCCCTGTTCATCTTTTGCCTGCCTTGGCTTTTGCAAAAGATTTATGTCCTTACTTACTGCTATCTTTTATTTGTCTTTATAAAGTATTTATATTTTGAGTTCATCATATAATAGAAACCATGCAATATATAAGCTTATGTATCTGATTTATTTCATTTAACATTATGGTACCAAGGTGCATCCAAATGGACACGGCCTAAAATGACACAACTTTATTCTTCCTTATGGCAGAGTAGTACTCCACTGTGTATGAATACTGTATATTCTTTATTCATTTATCTGTTGATGGACACATAGTCTGCTTCCAAGGTTAAGCTACTATGAATCTTGCTGCTATAAATAAGAGTGTACAACTCTTTTAAATCTTTTGGGGAGATAACTAGGGGTGAAAGAGCTGGGTTAAATAGAATTTCTATTTTTAGTCTTTAAGGAATTTTCATAATGGTTGTACCAGTCTAAATTACTACCTACAATGTAAAAGGGTTCTTTTTCCCTAAAGTCTCACAGATGTTTGTTATTACTTAATTTCTTGATTTCTTGATGAAAGCCATTATTTCTGAATTTAAGACTTAATTTATGGTTTCATATATAGTCTGTCCTGAAGAATATTCTATGTGTATTTTATTGATGAAAGCCATTCTTTCTGAATTTAAGACTTAATTTGTGGCTTCATATATAGTCTTTCCGGAAGAATATTATGACTCTGTATTCTAATGCTAATGAATGGAATGCTCTGTATGTCTTTAAGTCCATTTGATCTAAAATATAGTCCTCCTAAGTTTATTTTAAAAATATAATCTAAGTTTAAGATAAACTTAGACTATATTTCCTATAAGAATTTAAAGGAAACATTAAAGTAGATTTCCTAGCTAGATGATCTATTGACAAAAATGAGGTAACGAATTACCCTATTATTACTGCTTTACAAGGAATCTCTCTTCAGATCTGCTAGTATTTGCTTTTTGTATTTAAGTGTTCCACTGTTAAATGAATATATATCTACAATTGTTATATTCTCATAATAAATTGACCCTTTTCATTTTACAATGGACTGATTTATGTTTTGCAGTTTTATACTGAAAATATACATGGTCTCTGTTGATTTCCATTGTCATGAATATCTTTCCTTATATTTTCATTACAGTCTATGAGTATTTTTATGATGAAGTGAGTCTTTTTGTCTTTATTATTAATCTGTTTGTTCATTCTATGTCTTATAATTGGATAATTTAATCCATCTATATCTAAAGTAATTTGATAGGTAAGGACTTGCTGCGATTATTTTGTTAGTCATTTTCTGATGGTTTTGCAAATCATTTCCTTGTTACTCACTTGTCTTCTCTTATGATTAGGTAATTTTTACTAGCAATATGACTTGATTTCTTTTTCTTTCATTGTATATTAACCAAAAGTTTTTGCTTCATTGTTATTGTGAGGTTCACATAAAACATAATTATAAAGGCCAGTTTAAGATGATAACAATTTAACTTTCACAGAAAGTCACACCACATTTACTCTAAGTCCTCCATTATTTTATGTTTTTGTTTTTATAATTTTATACTGTATATTCTTTAATATATTATTGTAGTTATTATTGTTTTGTTTTGCCTTTGAATCTTCATACAAAGTATGTAATTTATCCCCCATCCTTAGAAAGTATAAATGTTAGGATTTTGATCTAAAATGTTCCCAAAAGTTTCATGTGTTCAGAGGTGGGGGTTTTGGAGGATAATTGGATCAGGAGGGAAATATATTCATCAGTGGGCTGAGTCCATTGATGAGTTCGTAACTTAATATGTGTTTTGGAGTGTGGACCTAGTGTGTGTGGGGTGCTGGTCACTGAAGTTATTTCTTGAAAGGGTGTATTAAAAAGAAAACATTAGGCTGGGCATGGTGGCCCACTCCTGTAATCCCAGCACTTATGAGCCTAAGGCAGGAAGATCATTGCGAGTTCAAGATCAGCCTGGGCTACAAAGTGAGCTCAAGGCCAGCTTGAAATGCATGGTGAGTCCTTATCATAAAAAGAAAAAATAATAAAAATAAAAAAGATTAAAAAAACATAATTGTAACATAATATCATATTCCTCATGGAGTTATTTTACATGTAAATAACACATTGCAATCTTTTGTTTTAATCCTTTGCTACTTCTCTTCCTTCCTTCTTCTCTCCATCCCTTGGTCTCCTTCCCATCTGCAAAAGCTCTATCTACCAATTTCCTTTTATTTGAGGGGGTTAAGCGAGTCTCGAGGATATAACTCATGACCTCACACTTGCCAGGCAGACATTTATGCCACTGAGCTAAATCCCCAGCCCCCTACCAATTTCCTATTATCTGTCTTTTATTTTGTACTTTATTCATATTTTTGGGTTTTTTATATAAGAAAAATCATGTGATGTTTAAGCTTGTGCATTTGATTTATTTCATTTAACATTATAGTCTGAAGGTGCATCTATTTTCTGACAAATGCCTCCAATTTATCTGGAAGGAGTGTTATTGTCCTCAGCTCCTGCTTTGTCTCTCTGTGCATCCTGGCTGCCATTAATTAAACAGATTTCTTCTGCCATGCCATTCCACCAGGCCAGTTCTACCTTGAAGCCAGCTAACCATGAACTGATTCCTCTGAAACTCATCTCCTATAAGTTGTGAGTGACAGGACTCTTGTCCCAGAGATGAGAAAATGACTAATACAAAGATTATTTAGAATTTAACTTTGTATTTACATTTCACAGTAAGTCTTATGTTTCTGTGCTTCAATGTTACTAAATAGTGTCTTCTCTTTCATTTTGAGGAACTCTCTTTAACATACCTTGTAAGACAAGTCTGGTAGTAAATAACTCTCTTAGATTTTTTTGTCTTTCATTTTTGAAAGACAACTTTTCTGAGTATAATATTCTTGGCTATCAGATGTTATTTCTTAACATTTTGATTATATCATGCCACTTTACTGGCCTACAAACTTTGTGCTGTTAAAACTGATCTTGTGCTATAATTGCTTTGAGAATATTCTCCAAGTTTGTGATTGACTACTATATGTCTTCATGTAGTTTTCTTTGGAGACTTTAATAAATTTATGACCCTGATTTGGAAAGTTTTCTGTGCCAAGTCATTTAAATGTGTTTTCTATCCCTTTTTCTCTTATTTTTTAAGATTTTTTTTATTTTAAAGAGAATAAAGCAAAGCAAAACAGAACAGAACAAAGCAAATCAGAACAGAACAATGCAAGTAACACAGGGCTTCACAGCAAGATAACAGGATATCAACAATGGCTACCATAATGTCTCTTGATTCTTCGAAATATTTGACCATACCTTCACACAATAATAGCAAACATAACAAAATAGTAGAAAACCAATCAGAAGAATGAAAGCATTACAGCACCTCAAAACCAGGTAACAGTAAATGAACAATAATTACTATAATATCTCATTTTCTTCAAAAAAGTTGTCCATACTATCACACATAATAAAATCAAATAAAACACAACCAAATAGAACCAATCAAAACAAAAGAACAAAAGCATGATAGGACTTCAAAACAAGATGATAGTAAATCAGCAGTGGCTACCATAATATCTCATTTTCTTCAAAATAGCTGCTCATACCATCACACATAATAAAACCAAACAAAACAGAATAAAACCGATTAAACAAACAAATGAAAGCATTCAAAGACTTCAAAACAAGATAATAGGAAACCAACCATGATTACTATAATACATCCCATTATGTTCAAAATAGCTGCCCATACCATCAAAGTAAAATCTAACAAAACAAGACAGAACAAAGCCAAACCTAACAAAATTGTGAAAACATTACAAGAATTCAAGACAAAACAATAAGAAATTAATAGCAGTTACCACTTTTCCCTCCCAGGTGTTTCCTCCCTTATCACTTTCACAATAAGTATTTTGTTTTTTGGATCCCATTAATTCCTTATGTTTTTCTAGGGTTCACTCCTATGACTTGGCTTTCCTTTATAGGTGATCTGCTTATATTCTCTAACAGCTTTTAATATTCCGTCCTTGTGCTGAATTTCTGGGATCTTGATTATTATATGTTTGGGTATAGATTTACTTTGGTAATGGCTAGTTGGAGTCCTATATGCCTCACTTATCTATATGCCAGGTTCTTTTCCCATGTTTGGGAAGTTTTCTGCTATTACTTCTGTAAATAGTTTTTTAATTCCATTTGTGTTGACCCCTGCTTCTTCACTGATACCTATTACTCTTGGATTATGCTTCTTTGTATCACCTTGAAGCTATTGAATTTTTTTTTAATTTTGAAGGTAGTAAAACACAACAGAACAAGACAGAACAAAGCCAATTGAGACAATGCAGTGAAATTGGTACAGAAAGTCACAGCAAGTTACCAAGATAACAGTAGTAGGTATAATAATATATCTCATTATCTTCACAATAGTTGTCCTTTCAATCAGGCATAGCAAAATCAAACCAAATACAGAACATTACAGAACTTATCAAAACAGAATATTGAATACAGCAATACAATTAATCAGAATAAAGCAAAACAGTGATAACAATATTTGCCTTAATAGAGATGATAGAAGGAAATCCCCCATATTTGCTATATTGCATACAATCAGCCTCCCAAGAGATGTTCCGACCAATGACTCCCATTGCTAATGGAGTGGGGGGAGGATAGCATGTTTGATTCTCAGCCCGCAAGCCGTTAGACTCACAGCTGCATACCAGGGAGGCAAGCAGGTTGCTTTCTTTCTCAGTGTCCTAAATTCCAACATGGTGAGATCTCAGGAGACACTGGCTGGCTGGTTCTCTCCCTGGGGCATCTGCCACTGGCTCAAGCCATGGCTGTTTACCAGGGAGGCGAGCAGGTTGCTTTCTTTCTCAGCGCCTTAAGTTCCAACATGGCGGGATCTTGGGAGACACTGGTTGGTTCTCTCCTTGGAGTGCCTGCCGCTTGCTTGAGCTACCGCTGCTTACCAGGGAGGTGAGCAAGTTGCTTTCTTTCTCAGCACCCTAAGTTCCAACATGGTGGGACACTGGCTGGTTCTCTCTTATTTTCTTTAATTCATGCACAACAGATATTTGCTGTTCCAAAACTGTCCTATAAATCTTCTAAATTTTCTTCATTCTTTTCATAAATTGCTCATTTTTCTACTCACACTATGTATTCTCAAATTAACTATCTTCAAGCTTACAGATTCTTCCTTCTATTGGATCAATGCTGCCATTGAGACTTTTTATTGTATCTTCCATTTCATTCACTGCATCTTTTAGCTGATCCTCTACTTCTTTATGTAAAAATGGAGGTGATAATTTATCTTTGCATGGATATGGAAAGTAAAAAATTAGTAGTATATGTGTGAAACAGGAGCTGATAATTTTTTATAAAGCCAAAGAGCAACTATTCTATGCCTTTGGCACCAGGAAGCAAAAACACAGGATATTCATCAAGTATTTATATAACAAGATGAAAAAAAATTCTAAAAAATATTTTCCTGATAAAGTATAAAATAAATTGAGTTTTTTTTGTAATTTGGGCTTTAATGGAAAGAACTGGGAAAATAACATTTCTTTAAAAGGGGTTTCAATGTTAGCGATGCCTATCAGGAAAGAGACTCCAAGGAGCAAATATAAAAAATTTTTACTCAAAGATCATGCAAAAAAAAAGATAATCTGGATTTGACTTGAGGCCACAGTTTTCCATAGTTCTCTATTTCACAGATGATTCCCAATGAACCACACTACACCTCCCCACACTACACCTCCCCATGCATTTGCATTTGATTGCCCTCTTGCCTTGAATCTTGGTTGGTTCTACAATTTAAATTCACAAAAACAGTGTAATGATGATGATGATGGGCCAGCTCTTGGCCTAACTCTTAAGAAGTCTAGAAAGCTTCCATTTTGCACAACTGTGTACCCTAAGTGATCATGTTTAAATAAAAAATGTATAGCTACTGTACTAGATCACACAGAAAGCCTACATCCAGAGATGGAGACTCTAAGAAAACAGTAAGAAAAAAGAAAGCACAACCATATTACTATGTTGGCTAAGTTTGGTTTTAAACAATAACCAGAACTAGCTACAAGGAAAATGGATGAGTCATGCAAGACATCCCACAGTATATTTGAGACCTGATGATAGTCACACAAAAGATCACGAGAAAATGAACTGCTCAGCTGAACATAGTCAATCCACACAGACTTGATAATTAAAAATACAGTAGCACCTTGGTTCATGGATTTAATTTGTTCCAAAATTCTGGGGAAGATGGCCACATTTGTGTTCATGCAGAAAGATGTTCACAGTCATGTTTGTCGTCCCATGTAGAGTTCACAAATAGAAGCAAAATGTTGTAAAAAGCTTCTGTTGGTGAAAAGAATTGTTGCAGAATTGTTTGTGGACTGAGGTATTACTGTAATAAGTGTATCTATACATACACCTGTTAATAGTGGATGATAGTCCTATTGTACTGCAATTTTGCTAGCAGTATGTCAGTCTTTTTTATTCCGGTGATTGTTATGAAGTAGAAGTTGGTTCAATCACTACTATCTGAACCACCAAAACTCAAAGAAAAATACTACTAAATATAAAGTTAGGAGCTGGAGAATACCCAACCTATGAATGCAGGTAATTCAAATTATACTTTTTTTAAACTTTTTGAAAAGATTCTTAATATTGGGTGAGTAAGAATTTAACTATCAGAAATAGCAATGATTTCAAGAATAGACATGAGATTTATTGCAAGGATTTAGACTTCCATTACATTTTTTTCATTTCCAAAATTCAGGAGATTTTAGAATGTCTCTGCCACTAAATAATAGTTTCTTTTAAGAAAATAATGTTCCTTTCCTACTTTGATTGAGTAATCTTTTAAATAGAGGGGATAATAGCCATTGCAACTTCACTTAATTGTTTTAAAACATTTTCTGAGTATCTATTATATATTAGTGTTAGAGACACAATAGTGAGCAAAAATCAGAAATAGTTTCCATTCTGGTTGAGTATAGTCTAATGTAAACAGTAATCAAAGATAGAAGAATTTAGTAACTAGTAGTTTCATAAATAATTATTAAACATTAATGAACTACTAAATTAAATTGTAAGAATCAGAACTACAGAATCAGAATTTCAAGATTTAGAGATAATGTAGCACAATACTATTATCTCTTCTTTAAAGGCACTCGAGTTCTTCTTAAATTATTATATTTAAGAAACATGTACACAAAAAGAAAAAGGATCAAGAGATGGGCGGATGAGAGAGGAATTGAAAGTGGATGAAAAAAGGAATTTTAAGTATTTCCTGAAAAGCTAAAGAGTTTCAAACAAATGAAAGGTTTCAATATTACTTTTATATAATTGCTGAAAAATAATTACATGTACTTTTGCTCCAGCATTTACAATTAGAAAATAAACAGCTTTGACTCAGCATTTTGACCTTCAACATGGCTTATGGTAGATAAAGACTGTATTAACCAAAATAAAGTAGGCTCTGCCTGTGAATGTGATTAATGAGTGTTCAGGTGAAGGGCCAGAAGTTCAGAAGATACTATGAGAGATTCATCTGTGTATCTCAGAAAATTACTATGTTTACAACTGGCTTGGAACACAGACCTAGTTTGGCTTATTAGCTGAGTGACTCTGAGACTTTTGTTTGTACAGGCTCTGAGTTTCCTCTCTGCAGAATTAAGAAGTTGGCCAAATAATATCTTCTGGGCTCTGATGTTAAATAAATCCACTATAGCTAGGGAAACACAGTGTGTGTTTTCCTTAGTAAATAGAAATCATACCAGTGAAACAGATAGTTACATAGCTTTGGATTCAAATCTCTGAAACTCTGTAAACATAGTCAAGTAACTGATGTTCATAGGGCTAAATTTCATATATAAGAATAATAACTCATATATTAAACCTTCAATATTAAATTAGATAAGTTATGTAAAGCATAACTTCATAAAACATAAAAGTTGGTAGATGAACAATTTAATTCATTTCTTCTTATTCTGGGGATTGGAATACTGATTATTGCCAGACACACAGTTCTAACATTACTTATTTAACTCAACGGATACCATGTGCCAAACCCAATACTTCTGACTTGAGGATGGCAAAGAGAAGACATGGCCTCTGCTAAATATACCAACATAACGAAGAGGGAAGATGGAACACACCAGGAATCACTCCAAACACAAAGACAAATATATGTTAAACATGAAGTACCAAATTGTGTTAGGATGCAAACAGGAGAATGCACTTAGGGAAAGGGGGGGGGGTTTCAAATGAGACTTCCTTAAAAAAAAAGGTGCCTTTATTTATGTAAGAAATATGTACAAAAAAAAAAAGAAAAGAGGATCAAGAGATGGAGCGAAATGGAAGGGTAGAAAAAGGAAGAGAAGGAGGATGAAAAAAGGAATTAAGATATATCATGTACATGTGCCAGCACTCCAATAAGAATGTAAACATTATCTACTTTGCATGTGTACTTTGCAAATAATAAACTATAAATTATAAAAAAAATAGGTAGTATTTGGCAGATATATTAGCAAAAGTATTTAAGGTAGAGAGAAAACATGAAAAATTAAGGGATAAAAAAGTGTGAGGGGGGTTAAGTTTCATTGAAGGACCAGTAGCTGCTTTTATTTATTTATTTTATTTTAAAGAGAAAAAAGGTAAAAATAAAAAAGAGATAGTTTCAAAACAGGTTAGTTGGACAGTTACAATAATTAATATATTGTGTATTGTTGTCTTCATAATAGTTATTCAAAGCACAAGACATAGGCAAAATATGTTGTCTAAAAATATTAGCACAAACTTTTCTTTTCAGTGTAATAAGAGAAACTGGGTTATTGCAATTTTTAGTGTAGAGATCTTTTATATCCTATGTTAAATTGATTCCAAAGTATATTTCATTTGTTTAGATGCTACCACGAAAGGTACATTTTCCCTACTTTTTGTCTCTGTGAGATTGTTGCTTATGTGCAATAATGCTATTAATTTTTGAGTGTTGACTTTGTATTCCTCTATACTACAAAATTTGGATATTAAATGTAGGAGTTATTTTGGTGAATTTTGGGGGAATCTTCTATGTAGAGTATCATGTCACCTGCAAATAATGATAATTTAACTTCTTCCTTTAATACCTTTACTTCTTTTATATTTTTTCTCTTATCTAATTGCTCTGGCTAAAGTTTACAGAACATATTAAATAGGAGTGGTGATAATGGGCATCCTTTTATTGTTCCTGATTTTAGAGTTAATGGTTTTATTTTTTTACCATTTAATATAGTGTTATTTGTTACTTTGTCATAGATGAAGTTTTATACGATTGAGATCTATTCCAACTTTCCATTCCTTTTTTTATCATGCATGGGGGTTGGAGTTTTTTAAATGGTTTTTCTGCATCTATTGATATGATCCTTTGATTTTTGCCTTTGGTTCTATTAATATGTTGTATTATATTTACTGATTTATATATGTTGAACCATGCTTGCATCCCTGTTATGGATCTTACTTGGTAAGGATGTGTAATCTTCTTGATGATTTGCTGCATCAAGAAAATACGATGGATATCTTTACTTTTTTCTGGGTTCCTGTGGCATGGAGTATTGTTTTTCATCCTTTGACTTTTAGTCTATGAATTTTTTCTGAGGTTAAATGTGTTTCTTGAGTGTAGCATATCGTTGCATCTTGCTTCTTCTTCTATTCTGCTAGTCTGCTTCTTTCAATTAGTGAGTTGAGACTATTTATGTTGATGGTTATAACTGATATGTATTAGCTTTTCTTTTTCATGTTGGCTTCCTGTTGTTTGTTCCCTGTTTTTCTCCTCTGTTTAACTGCTTTGCGTGCATAGTAGCTTCTTTGTTTTGGGGTTCATGTGTTTGTGGTCTTTATTTTCTCTTACTAATATGTCCTTCCAAGCATTAGGTTGAGCAATTACAGTGGTCATAAATTTCTTCCGTTCTTTATCATGGAAGTTTCTTATATCTCCATCAATTTTGAAAGACAGTTTTGTAGTAGAGTACATCACTGTGGGTTGAAGACTATTTTCCTTTAAGGTTTGAGAAACCTCCATCCAAGCTCTCCTTCATTTGAGGGTCTGTGTTGAGAAGTCTGCTGATTCTGATGGGCTTTTCTTTATAAGTGATGTTTCTTTTCTCTTGCTGCTTTAATATTTTGTTCTTGTGCTGAAATTCTTAAATCTTGACTATTACATGTCTTGGTGTAGATCTGTTTTATTCATGCAATTTGAAATTCTATATTCTTCATTTATTTGTATGTCAAATTATTTATGCATGTTTGGAAACTTTTCTGCCATTATTTTTTAACAAAACAAAACAAAGCAGATCAGAACAAAATAATGCAATCAACACAGGATTTCAAAACAAGACAACAGAAAATCAAGTGGTTACCATATATCTTGTTTTCTTTGAAATAGTTGTCCATATCTTCACACACACAATGAATTCAAACAAGACAAAATAGTATAATACCGTTTAAAACAAAAAAATGAATGCATTAGAGGCCTTCAAAACCATTTAATAGGAAGATCAGCAATGGCTACCATAAGGTCTCTTGTTCTCTTCAAAATAGCTGTCCATACCTTCACACATATTGAAATTAAATAATGCAAGAGCATTACTGGACTTCACAACAAGATGATAGAAAATTATTGGGTCTTTGTTATTGTTTTTTATTTGTTTTGTTTCTTGTTTTTCTTGTAATTTGTTCTGTTTTGTTTTCCCCTCTAATACAGAAAGAACAGATATACATGTATAGGCTTATACATACGTATGACTTCCTCTGAAGTGTTTACAAGAATTGATTTTATTATGTGTGATGGTATGAACAGCTACTTTAAAGCAAACAAGATATTACGGTAGCTATTGCTGCCATTATTTTTGTGAAGAGGTTTTTAATGACTTTTGCTCTGTATCCAGCTTTCTCGCTGATTCCAGTCAGTATTATGTTGTTCTTGTCTGCTTTGTCCTGAAGTTGTTGGATTGATTTTTTGTGGTGTATTGCGATTTTTAAGACACATTTCTTTTCCTGGTCACTAGTCATGTTGTGGTCTTCTAGAGCTGATATTCTAGTCTTGCCTTCATTAAATCTGCTGCATATACTTTAGATACAGTTTCTAATCTCCTGTGTTTCTGTTTGGACCTGTTTCATTGATTCCATTTATTGTCTATGTTAGATATTTATGGTTTCCATCCTTTTCCTGAGCTCCTCTATTTTCTATATGTGCCTGTTTTAGTATTTCTCATTTTGATGGTCATTTATTTTTTGCACCCTAGAGATTGTTTTCTCCATGGTTTCTTCCATTTTTTCCCCCACTACTGCTGCTATCATTTCAGAAAGTTCCATTCATTGGCTTCTGATTTTCTCTATCTCACTGGGCTCTCGGCTTTTCCTAGATGAGCTGCACATTTGAGATTGCATCTTACTTCTTTGTCTTCTCATTTTCTATTTTCTAGTTTATTTTGTTTTCTGTGTTGATATTTGTAAATTTCTTATGTTAGATAGCCTATTCACTGGGGTCAAGGCTTTCCGAGGAGTTGTCTGTTCTTCGGATGTGTTCTAGATGTATGTGGTTCTTGATCTTTATGTCTATCCCTAAAACCTACCTTCCCGATATGTTAATAATGAGCAGTTGTTATCAATTTGACTTAGAGTTTATTTCTTTAATTCTGAACAATAGTGATGGTTATGATCCCTCACGATTACAATGTTGGCACTCCTCTCACCAGCACCACTGTCCTGGGGTAATGAAGGGAGAAAGAAGCATGAATTCAACCTCGTCTTGCCAGTACTGTCATCCTATGGCAATCAGTGGTTCCTTTTGAATAATATTGAGTGTGTATATATGTCAGAGCTGCAATACACATTTACATATTTTATTTCATTGCTTATTGAGGCAAGTTTTATTTTCCTCAATTTTTAGATACTTGGAAAGATAAACTATCTTTTCAAAGTTTTTAAAGCCAATTAAGGACAGAAAAGATTTATAAAAATATTTATCCACTACTCCAAAAACCACCTTTTCTAAGTCATGAGTAATGACAAATGCAACTAGAAATAAGCACACCAAATGCCAAGGTGAAAAATCTGAATTTTGAATGTAAAAGAAATGGGAAGCCATTGGGGATTTTTGAGAAGTCATATGGCATGGATTATAACTCTGTTATCTAAGGGAATGTGGTAAGGTAATGTAGGTAAGTTACCTTGGACAGCATCACAGTTCTGCCACTGACTACGTATATGGCTCTTTACTAGTTCGACCTGAATGACAAATGTCATTTCCTGTCTCAGTTCATTGACCATAAGTAGTCTCATAGTTCTATCAACTACAAGGTAGTTGGGTCATATGTCCTTCTAATAGCCTGGCAAGAAAAGTGGAACTAGATAAGAAACATCACTAATAAAGCCTCCCACAGTCACACAGACACAAAATGGTAGTGTTGGGGTTCAACTTCAAGATTTCTATTTTCCATTTGCATTCAAAAGTGTTTTCCACAATTGGAAATGTTTACTATATTTAAAAAAGACAAAAGATAAAGAAGTAATGTAAGTTATAAATATTTTTATATACTTTTCCATAGAACTTCACTACTTACTCATTTCTTTTTTTCTCTGCAATACTGACAAGTTCGGTACATGGGTAATGGATTATTTATACTGAAATATATTGCCAATAATTTTTAAAGAAACAAGAAGCTCACACAAAGGATGATCCACTGTTCATTTAACAAGCTAGCAGAAACTTAGACAAGCAGAGCCTGCATTAACTGCTTAACTGTAAATGTCTTTTACTTTTAGAAATGTTTCTCAGTTTACAGAAAGGCTTGTCACAGATAAGCCCCAAGATAACAAAGACTGCCAAATCAACAATCATCTTTATGATGGCTCATTTATAATTTCCTATTAATTTATAGGTATTCATGCAAATATTGTATATGTTTAAAATACTTTCCAATTTTTCTTCTTTTCTATGTCAATTAGCTGCTCCCATGACAAATTCATCAAATTTAACAAAATGTCCTGACTACTTGCTGTATGTGAGACTCGAAGCCCT
>PVJX010035429.1:0-19123 GCA_004027295.1 Dolichotis patagonum | reverse complement strand
AATGTTCAGTTGTTCAGTACAGGTGCACTTTTCATTCTGAATATTTTCAACCCACAGCTGGTCGAGTCCATGGACGTGGAGTCCACAGACACAGGGGCCAGGTGCATTCATGCATTGACCCTTCGGACCCATATTTCCCAGCTTCCCCGTGTATCTGTGTCCTGCACCCTGAAGCAGGTGTGGGCACTCTGCAGGGGAGGCCCAGTTCCCACCCCAGCTCTGTGGCCTCAGCCAAGTTACCTCATCGCTCTGTCTCCTTGGTTGCTTTGGTTGGCATTTTTATTTTTTTAATAAATGGGAGTTGTAGTCAGGGTTTACAAGGGAATAGATTTAATGCAGGATACAGAGTTTATAGGACTATTTTATAATATTTACTCAAAAAGTCAAATGCAGAGGAATGCAAGAGACCTGTCCACGCACTAGAGACCCAAAGAATCCAGCTGAGGGCCTGGATCCCATGGCAGTGTCCTGCACGAAGCCAGCTGAAGACACAGACCTCACAGCAGTGCCCTCCACGAGTCCCACTGGAGTCCTAGAGCCCACGACACTGACTCATACAGGTCCGCACCAAGGATCTGCAGGGGAAGGCGCACGGGTCAGTGGTGGAAGCTAGAAAGTCTGCACCAGCAGGATGAAGGATCTGTGCCAGCAGGCTCAGGGGCCTGCACTGCGCCAGGAAGTGACTCCCCCCAAAAGAACTGCAGTCATCCTCGGCAACAGTGAGGACCTGAGCTCCTCCGACAGAACAGCTGAGTTCCTATCAGGCAGCCAGCATGACAGGGCTGTCCAGGAGAATCCACAGCACCCCACTTTCCCCTCCAGTTCTCCTTTTTATGCTGTCAGGCGGGTCTTCCACACCCAGCAGCACACTGGCTCAGCTCAGCAGGGTGTGACAAGTTCCCCACTATTTCACCCACCACAACGGGACAAACAGCAGATGATCCGAGGTGCAGGTGAGCCAAGGGTGACCCACCAGCTCTGGGGGCTGCAGCAGCTGAGAAGGAGCCGCTCCCTTGCTGGAGGGGGGAAAAAGTTTTTTGGGGGGGTTGATGTGGACTGGGGTAGGGAGCAGGAAGCAGCCAAGCTGTCAATATGAGGACAGCAAAGATGTGAAGAAAGAGGGAAGTCGGTGGCACCACGCTGGGGTCACCAGATATTCACGGGGCACAGGGGTGACACAGCAGAAAGCCATGGAGGAGCCTGGGCTGTGTTCCAGCTGGAAGGTGTGGCGGGGATGACTGGAGCAGGGGACACACAAGAAGACGGCAAGAAGGCAGCTCCCTGCGTGCTCTCGTGAGAGGCCACCAAGCTGTTCTGTGACCAGAATGAACCACCCCATCAGGCCAGGGCACTCCTTAAGGAAGGTCACTCTGCTTTTCTATTTCAAATCCAAGCCTGCTCAGGCTCCGGCATGGCCAGAAGTCCAGGGTCACCTGCTTGTGGCCTCCTACCAAGCTTTTGGCTATCCATGACATGCCGCATGTTTGTCCATGGCCCCTAGGCCGGTCCCATGCAATCACCGGAAATAATGCTCGAGGGCTGAGGAAAATCGCGTGCCCTGATCCCCCCACAAGGCAGCTGCTCTGAATTAGCTGCCGTGCTGCCAGCGATGGTCAGAAGAGCCCCAATTTCTTCTAAATTCATCCTGTATGATCCGGAGAGGTCACGCTGCCAGTGCGGGTCTCAGGACATAGTGCTTCTTCAAGGCAGAGAGGGACAAAGCAGTTTTCCAAGGATAGCACTATACGACAAGGCGCTCATCCCCAACACCTGCTGAACCCCCCCAGGCCCTACTCACAAGCATGCACCCCTGCAGGCAGCCTGGCGCCCACACCCAGCACTATGTCAGAAACACTTTGGCCCCCATGACAACCTGGCATCCAGGTCACCAGGCAACACTTCCTCTCCCCGCCTGACCTTGGAGGGTCTTCTGCCTGAAGAGCACCCTCAGCAGGAGCCATCCCAGATCCCCCTCACCCTCAGCTTTCTACAATATTGGGGTCCCCACCCATTTTCTCAGAGCAGGTCCCTTATTTTCCTGCACCCTGATGGCCAGAGCTAAGGCAGCCTCCACGAGTCACCACAAAGGCCCTGCCCTGTCCCCAGAGTATAAAACTCACTGCAGGATTCTGGAAGGAAAGGGCTCGGCAGATTCTTCCTGAGACAGGAAATCCAACTCGCTGTCTCCAACTAGGCAGGGAAAGTATCAGCAATGGCAACTTCCCCTCCATGAACAATAAATACGTAATTAATTTGAAACCGATTAAAGATGCCCTTGGTGTTACCACAGTCAAGCAGAAGCAGATGGGTGAGAAAGAATATGTCCCTTATTTTGAAACTGGATTTCCTGGGGCACTGGTACTCATTCAATCATTCAGCAAGTATTTAGTGTGTGCCTACTGTGTTAGGTTCCTGTCTCTATGACAACATACCTGAGATAATCAACTTACAAGGAAGAAAGGTCAACTTTAGCTCAGGGGTTCAGAGGGTTCAGCCCCTGATTCATTGGTCCTTTGCTTTGGGTCCATGGTGGCATAGTACAAAGTATGACCAAACTATATGGTAAATATTTAAACCATTAATCTCCTTCAGAATACTCCCTCTCACTCTGAACACACTTCTCCCATCGTTCTTGCCAATCTCTGAAGCAGTTCTGGAAATCTTCTTTCAGGAGGGTCTTTACAGCAAATGCTGCTTCCGAGTGTGGAAAAGCAGTGGAAAAGCAGCCTTGAAAAACAAACAGTGCCCTCATTCACCTTATTCACCGGATCTGCCTCTGTGCAACTTCTAGCTCTGCCGCCAGAGAGAGTGACTGTGAACAGTAAATCGGTTCCGGCCATCAAGGCAGCCACTGCAGTGTAACTAAAGACACTCACAAAAGAGAACTTGCAGCATCCCTTCAGAAGGTGACAACGGTGACACGACAAGAGTGTTCAGAGTGAGGAGAGGTACTCTGACGATTAATGACAATGTGTCTTTTACTTTAATTGTGTAAAATGTAACCATTCAAACCAGGCGTGGCAACACATGCCTGTAATCTCAGCACTAAGGAGGCTGAGGCAGGAGGATCATTGTGAGTTTGAGGCCAGCTTAGGCTAAAAGTAAGTTCAAGGCCAGCCCGAACTGCATAGGGAGACGCTGTCTCAAAAAGAAAAAAAAAAATCAGCATTGTTTTTTATCGCACCTGCACACTATGGTGGAATCACATAGTAGGAGAAGCCTGTTCATCCTGGCCAAGAAGCTGGGTGGATCTCAGGTCCCAGTGTCCCCGTCAAGGCCATGCCGGTGCTCTAACTTCTTCACGATGGGCCCCACTATCCAGGTTCCTGTTGCACCACAGACCAGGCACCAAGTGGCTTTGGGGGATATTCAAGATCCAAGCTGTAGCACCTACTATGTGCTGAGAGCTGAGGGATGCAGGGGTGAGCAAAAAAGCCAAGCCCTTGCTCTCGTTACACTGACCTCATGGCTCATGGTGCAGCACTGTGGAAGCCACCAGAGGACGGGGAGGGGAAGGAAGAGGTGGTGCTAGGTGGTGGGCTCCAGAAAGGCCACTCTGCTGAGATGCTCTCGAGCAGAGACCTAAGACACAGTAGGGGCGAGGATTTCAGGCAGGAAGGACAACGTGGGGAAGGGCCGGGCCCAGGCCCGCCCCCAACTTGGGGACTCTGCAGGAAGGCCTCCAGCAAAAGGGGTCCCTTGACCTTGGACTCAGCAGCCTCTAGGGCCATAAGAAATAAAGTTCTTTTCCGTGGAAGTTATTCAATCTCCGGTACCCTGTTACAGCAACCAAAAAAAAGTGCAGGCCAGGTACTCTGGGCTGGTTTCACGTGGAGAAGGAACCGGGTCTCAGTTCCACTTCAAAAGACCCATGCAGGCTCCTGACTCCTGTATCGATAAACAGACAATAAGGGAGACACCACAGAGAAAGGGGGACCCAGCGGGGAGTTTTTCCAATAGTTTTTCCAATGGTTCTCTTGGACCGCGCCGACCATAACAGGGTGGAAAGAAATGGCAAAACACTAAAGTCCACGGGATTTGCCAATGGATTAGGTGTGGATATGAGAAAAAAGAGCGAAGGATGAGCTTTTGGAAAAATGAAATTTCAATTTACTGAGAGGAGGAAAACTGGGCTGGTTGGGATGGGAAGTTGGAAAGGAATCAAAAGTTTGATTTTCGGCCTGTTTGCCTCGAAACGCCTCAGGGGTATCCAAAGGGGATGCAGGGAACACAGCCCCCAACAGGGCGCCGGGCCGACCGGGTGGCTGAAGGCAAAGGAGGTAAACCATCTCTCTGCCCTCCTCCCCTGAAGACCCTTAGATGTCAGACATCCTGCCCTGCGCCTGGAGGGAAGGAATGTCACACAGGGCCAATGCACGTTACTCAGCGTTTCCCAGTCTGTTACCAGGAGGTCAAAAACCCTGCCATAGACTGGTCCCTTCTTTAAGCATAACATACACCATGTCTTCTGGGTCTTCGGCTCCACTGAAAGGGAGAACCTTGGTTCCATCCATAGGTCTGCTCTTATTAGCCTATCTTTTGTTATAGGGGTGTCAGTGTGCACCTGGCGCCAGATGAGATGAAGATAATACTTCTCACCCCTACAAAGTGGTTATGCTCAGTGTGGAACCGAGGGGGAGAGGCTAGAGAAGGCTGGAGCAGCCAGAATACAGAGGGGAGGCAAAGCAGAGAGACTGAGGAAGATGCAAGAAGAAAAGAGGTGGGAAGAGTGGGCCTTGAGCACTCCAGTGTCGAAAGCTCAGAGTTAAGAGACGGCAGCAGCAACAGGTCCTGACATCAGAGGGAGACCAAGGGGCCCAAAGAGGCATGGAAGTCACAGAGACATAGACAGTAGTCTAGACATAGACAGTAGTCAGGTCTGCAGCCTGAGATTTGATGGTCCGATTTGGCAATGGGAATGCCTTTTTTTTTGGCCTTGACCAAGCAGTTTGGGGGTACAAACCTCACTGGGAATAAACTCAGTACAGTATAGATTTAAAAATAAAAAGCCAGGAGCAGTTCACAAAGCTGTAATCTCAGCGAGTCTGGAGGCTGAGGCAGGAAGATCACAAGTTCAAGGTCAGCCTGGACCCCTGAATGAGACCTGGTGTCAGGGTAAAATAAAAAGGCCTGGAGATGTGGCTGAGTGGTGTAGCATTTGTCCAGAAGGTACAGGGATCTGGGTTTAATTTCCGGGGTAAGGCTGGGGATGAAGCAGGAGAAGGAAAATTTGAAGAAAGAAGACATAAAAATGAATATAGAAAACTCTTGGAAAGCTTATTATAGAGAGGGGAGGAGAAACAGGCAGGTGACAAGAAAGGGTCATAGGCTGAAGGCAAGACCTCTTCGGTCTCTCATGGTTCTAAGGTGGGTGACTCATCCTCGGGCTTCGGTGCCAACGAGAATGAGTCCATCAAGAGAACAACAGATGCCGGGAGATTGAGGAAAACGTGGGGAACAAGGTCTTTGCAGAAGAGGCGATGATCTCATATCAAGCGCATGATAATTCATCAGGTTTTCAGGAAATGAACTAAAAAATGATCCAGCTTCAGAAGTTCACAGAATTTTCTGCGTGGGTTTCTGGGCTGCTTCTTTCCAATGTTTTGCCATAAGGTGGCAGTAGACGGCTTCCTCTAACACCACACCACCCTCACAGAGCACCTTTGGAAAACAGCAACAGCTGAAGTTGACTTGGAAAAGGTTTTTTATGGACACGACAGGTGTGTTTGGAAGACACTGCCTCTCTGTCCTTGTCCTCATCGGAAACACACCCTCCCAGTCCCCCTTCCCAGGCTGGCCTCATGAGGAGGACCACGAAGGCATTCGGGGGACCTGAAAAGGACCCATGGGGTGCAGACGCTCACAAGAGGAATGGAAAAAGATGGCGGAGAGTGGAAAGGCTGCTACCAGCAGCTGGGGAGGTGGATGGGGGCCAAGATGGGGTGGTGTTCAAGGGCACAAATCTCAGACACAAGGAATAGGTTTTATGATCTATTGCACAGTTGATAATAATGTGCTGCATAGTTCAACACTGCAGTGATGGCTGATTGTGCCAACTTGAGAAGTTTAGTTAAGAGATGCGTCACTGAATGAACTCAGCAATGCACAGCCTAGGGCGTGGAAGACCCACCCCAGGGCTGCTTGTCACCTGGATGGTACAAAGGGGAAAATGAGGAAGGACGGATCTGCTTCTGTTTCCTCGGAGGAGCTCCAGTCCGCACCTTCAGCTTAGATGTCACCTCTTGGCTTCCAGCGCAGACTCCTCAGTCTTCCACTGAAGACCAATCGGCCTCCGGATACGGATTCGCACGGGACACTGCAGTGAGCTCCAGACCTACAACCGAATCGGTCGGTCTCCAGCGTGCAGACACCTGCTGCTCGCTTCCTCACCCAACTCTGTGGCTCACCATCGTGAACCAATCCTGTAAACTCTTACACAGTTGTGTGTCTTTTGTCATATGTTTTTCTAGTAAACACCAACTGATAGTACTGCTAAGAGAGTGAACCTCAAATGTCTGGCTGGATGTGCAGCTCAGCAGTGGAGTGCTTGCCGAGCCTGTCACGTGCAGGGTGCTGGGTTTGCTTCCCCAACACTGGAAAAATGAGTCTCACACAATAAAATAATTGAGTAAAATAATTGTTAATGGACCTGACCCCAGCATTCCACTGTGCCCCATAAATATATACAATTATGACTTGTCAATTAAAAATAATAAAAGAGCTAATGAGAATAGCAGTTTTTAAAAAACAGCCCTCATCTAAAATATGAAAATAAAAAACTCAACAATAAGAAGACCAGGAGCTGGTAAGTGACTGTGGTCTGGGGAGCCGAGGCCACCCCAGGGCGGAGAAACAAGGAGTAACAGCGTTTCCTGAGATCTGCGCCATGTTGGAACTTAGGGCACTGAGCCAACCAGTAACCAGCCTGCTGCCTACTGGGGCACAGGCTTAGAATCAAACATACCATATCCCCCCCACACACACTAACAGTTGGGATCTAGGGATCTGGGTATCTCTTGGGAGGTGACCATATATGGTACAGCAAGTGGGGGGAGTTTCCTTCTACTATCTCTGAAGGCAGATATTTTTATCGCCGTTTTGCTTTGTCCTGATTAACGGTGTTGCTCTATTCAATATTCTGTTTCGATGTGTTCTATAATGTTGTGTATTTCTTTTGATTTTGCTGTACCTAATAGAAGAACAACTATTTTGAAGATAACGAGATATACAATGGTGCCTATTGTTGTCCTGGTGACCTGCTGTGATGTTCTGTGCCAATTTCACTATACTGTCTCAATTGGCTTTATTCCATCCTGTTTTGTTGTATATTACCACCTCCAAGTTAATGAAAATTAAATAAAAATAAAACAATAGAACATGAGAAGACAAGGTAACAAAATACCTCCAAAAACTCCCAACTCCATTAAAGCTGATCCATGTGACATGGATGATGAGAAACTCAAAAACAAAACAACAGAATTATATAAGGTGATTAAAAAGGAAATAACAACAACAAAATAGGTCAATAGGGTACTGAGCAAGCTGAAACATGATATAACTAAACAGATAATGGACCTAAAAAGCAAAAGGAGGAAAAGAAAATGCTCTAAAGGATATAACAGCATGTATGTTTAAGTGTGTGGGATTGATAACTGTATTACCAAGTTTTTGTTGGATCATTGAACACAACTGTTTGTAGCCTCACTGTTTGTTCACTTTGTATGCCTTAATTTTGTAACATGAACAACTATTTCTAAGCAGACAATATGTAATTTATCAAGTAGTGATTTCTTAATTTTTTTTGAAATTCTGTATTATTTCTACCCTTTTTTCTGTTTTGCTTTTTTTCTCTTTAAATAAAATTTTTAAAAAAAGAAGAAGAAGACCAGGAGCGTGGTTGGAAAACGGTAAAAGACATTAGCAGTCACCTCACCAAAGAAAAGCATAGGAAAGAGATGTTCTACATTACATGTCCCCAAGGAAAGGCAGAAGTGAAAGTGAAAATGAAGAGTCACCACTGCACACCTGTTAGAACAGCCAAAGGTGGGACACTAAACACAGTTCAAAGGCAGGTGAGGAGCCCTCATCCACTGCTGGTGGGACTGCAAAGTGGGACACCTTCTTTGGAAGGCAGCTGGGCAGTTTCTTACCAATCTAAACACATTTTCATAGTGTTTTCATAGTTTTAGGCTGAGTCCAGCTCTGGGGACCCATCCCAAGTCACCAGTCAAGGTGAGCCATCATAGAAGACAGGAAAAGAGTCTTACTCAACATGGCCACGCTAGGAAGGACAGATGAAGGGTTCGAGATCTGTCTTGGTGGAACTGACAGAAAATTTTGAGGTTTTGCAGAAAAGGGAAACAAAATGGGGGTGGGAGGGCGTTGCATAGCTGCAGGGTTTGCTAAGGTGCCAGTTGCTCCAAAGACGTTGCAATGGCTTGAGAGGTCGACCAGCCCCCAGGAGATGATCACTTCTACTAGGGAGCAGGGTCGTTTTCAAGGGATGGTCTGTGAGGCTCTGCTTCTCATGGACTCTCAGTGACCGAGGTTTAGGACAGCAAGATTAGGACAGACACTTGGAGGCATCACTCTAGGGAGCCTGAAACAGAATATCATAAAAATGGGCAACTGAATGTCCCCAGGAATCTCTGAAAATGCCTTAGTTACTCTTGTCTTGATGTCCTCAGGCTTGAAGGGGAACAAAGGAGAGACACTAGATAAATTTAGGGCTGATCAACCTAACCTGCCTATGTGCAGAGCCAAGCAGGGATTCAACCCAAAGTTTTAAGGTAACGAAGAAGACAGATATAAACCGAAGGCAGTGACCCAGGGGGCGCCTGCAGGCTCAGCCTGTCCGTCCCTGTGATAATAACTCAATCCCACCGCTGCACTCTACTCATTCCTGGAAGCAGTGAAAACTTACACCTACACAACACCTGTCCAAAAATGCTGAGGGCAGCTTTATTCATTACTGTCACAGCTTAGAAGCCACAAATACACCCCTCAGCAGGTGAATGGTGCTGTGGTACAACCAAAGCTTGGACCACTGCTTGGTGCTGTAAAGAAAGGAGCTATCCAACCATGAACAGATTTGGAGGAACCTTAAATTTGTATTTCCAAGTGAAAGTAGCCCACTAGAATGGCTGCAAACCGTATGGTTCCCACTATATGACACTGACTTTCTGGAAACTATAAAATCATGGAGACAGTAAAGGCATTAGTGGTTTCCAGAGGTCTGGGGAGAGAGAGGGTTGAACAGGCTGAGCAGCGTGATTTTTAGTGCAGTGAAACGGTGCTCTATGATACTATGTCAGTGGATACCCAACGCAGAAATCAGTAACACCTGCTGAAGCCAGATAGCAAAGGCTTATGGGAAGTCCTTCAATGCAAGCAAATGCTCTTTGGAGAAATGTGGATGAACATAGGTGCATAGGGAGCATAGGGGGGAAAGAAGAGTAATTACTAATGCCTTGGATGACTTCTCCTTTGGAAAGCAAGGTGTAGTTGGTACAAAATAATTGAGATGTTACCAATACCATGGGATGATCTCTAGAATGGAATAATTTCATTCAACGAGCACTTTTTATGTGCCAGAAAAACTCACTCAACCCTTGTAACCAATCTGCAATGTGCTATTTATCCTCTTCATTACCGAGCTGAGGAAAACAGGCTTTTGGGGTATGAGCAATTTGGGGGCAGTGGTGTTAACAGAGATGGGCAGGTGGGGACTCACACTCCAAAGTCCTTACCCTAAACCACTTCATCCCCCATCTGCATTTAAAGTAGACAGCCTCCAAATTAGAGGTGGGACACTTACCCACATTTTATTTGTAACTCATTGGTTTGGGTCCTGGAATATCTTTCCACATAGAAATAGTCCATCAGCCTACAGATACCACACATTTAAACATAATGCATGAGAAATACTGTTTATACTCTACCTCAAAAAAGAAAAATATAAGGTTTCTGCCAAACTAGCAATTATATAAAACAGCAAGAGTATCTTTGAGCAAGATGCTTTTAAAAATTATCTTAAATGCTCGGGCTTGATTAAATGCTGATAAGGAAGTAAGCAGGGGAAGGCTCCAGGCATTTTTGTGAACACTCGCCTTTGAAGCCCTTGGCCCCTTATCCTGCTTGATTTGCTTCACATCTTGGGGCTCCCTTCCTCCTGCTCCCTTCCCAAGTCATTCATTGGCCATTCTGGGGGATTTGCTTCACTTACAAATGTACTGCTTTAGATGAATGGAAAATAGTCTTGAAAAATGGTTAATGGTGGTGGTGGTGGGTACAGAGCCGGAAGTTCCCTTCTGGATACCTGGGGAAGTGGAAGTGCCAGGTGCTGCCACCAAGGGAAGAGCCACAGACACCAGGACCATGACTGGACCACTGGGCCACCACAAGTGATCAGCAGCTGAGCACGCTGAGAAGAGCGTCAGTGGCCTGATGTCCCCAGTCGGTGTGAGGATCTCCACCTTCTGTGAATCAGCCTCTGAAAAAGCCAGAGACAAAACGTCAGGAAACAGATTACTACCGAGGAGATGGGGACTCCTATAGGTCACCATGGAGTAACAAGTGTGACCTTCCTTTGGCAGATGGGCCACGTCATCTGCTCAGCTGAGAAAGCTGGAGACAGAAGCCAACAATGCCTTCGACTAGGCCTGAGGTCTGTATTTGGAAGGCTCCATCTCATCTGTCTGCCCCCGGGATTGGATCATGGCTTCGCTGGAGTGAGAGTCATAAAGAAGATAGGAAAGAAGCAAAGAAGAAAGGCAGCTGAGATCCCATCTACACGTTAGTGTACCGAAGTCCAGCAACCACACTGCCCGTTACAAGTTGGCCTCCACGGTGATGATCTGGCTGCAAACCAACAAGGCCAGCTTGGGCCCAATGAAAGCCCCACCAAAAAGCTGAGAAGGCTGACAGTGTGCGTGACTGCTCCCCAAACAGAGCCACTCTCCAGTGCCTTGTGGAGGACATGGAAAATAAAATCAGAAGTCTTACCTGATTGAGGTGGGGTCCCCATGGGACTTTCCAGGCCTTTGCTGTCTCAAAGAATTGGACAAGACACACGAAAAAGGCAGCAAAGATGTACATTTACTGAAGGTGAAAAAGAAGTACACTCCTCAGCAGCTCCAAGGATAAAGGAAAGGGGTCTTTTATATCCAAAACTTCCCCGTTGGCTTCTTACTCATGCCAATAAGGCATTGAGATATTGGCCTATCAGAACTCAACTCACAACTGTGTTATACCAGACTGAAACTGTCCTATGGAAAAATTGGCTTGGTTTCTTCCCAGATGTAAATAAAGGTTCAGAAACAGCATCTTCTGATTGGTTCCATCCACATGTAAATAAAGCATTGAAAACAGCATCTTCTGATTGGTTCTTCATACAGCACCAGATTCAAATGAGGGATCAGAATATTGTTTTGGGGCTGGTTCCAGATGTAGTGCATAGGAGTCAGGAGTCACTTTGGGTCCTGGGAACGTGCAGGTCCTCTGAGTTTTTATGACCCAGACATTCCACCCAGACAGTTGCCCTGTTTGCCCCAGCCCTAATCGCCTACCTCAGAAGTACACTGATTGGCATCTGCCTTGGAAAAACAAAGGACCTGGTCAGTGGGCTGAGGTCAGTGCAGACAGATAAAAGGAGTCAGCTGTTCTTAAGAACAGTGTGGTGGCTGGGTGTGCAGCTCAGCGGCACAAGTGCCTGGTTGGCAAGCACGAGGTCCTGAGTTTGAACTCTGGTACCAACGTGGTGGAAGCTCTCAGGAGAAAGCAGAAATGTCAAACGTGGGCTTTCACTAACCAGATGTACCATGAACACACTAGGTTCCTTCCTTAGAAAACTGATTTCTGCTTCTTTTCCCTCCTCCCTTCCTTCCTGAACAGGTCACCTAACAACCTGCATCACTGACCTGACCGCTCAGCACCGTCCTTCCGGACCATGAAGCCTTCACTGCCTTCTCTGGCTCTGAGACCTGCTTTCCTCTCTCTCCATTTCCACATGGACCGTGGGGTCCTGTCCTCCTCCCTGCCCCTCATTTATAGCAATAAAACACACTGCCAGCGCCCTCTCACCACCACCTCCTTTTTGTGACACGAGTGTGAAAATCACAAAACAAAAACATATTATGAAATAACTGATGTGTGAAAGACCAAAAAAATGGAAATCTTAATGATCAGAAAAGTAATTAACACAGGTAAAACACTTGGACTCGCATTTTACACACTGGCATATTTTACTCTGGCATAATTAGCTTGTGTGTTCTGGGTACTCTTCTGGGCTGTTTGACTATATTAGCTCATTTAATATTCAGAGCAAGAGTCTTGGTTTATACAGGGGAAGGGGAGGCCCAGAGGGACAACGCTCAGGTTAACATGGCTGGCCAAGGCAGAACCAGGACCCAAACCCATTCTTGTAATCTCTTTACATGTGGTAGAGGGTAAGGCAGATCCTCGTATGCGTGCTGGAATTGTCACCTGGGCTGCAGTGCGCAGCCATTTGGTCATACGCTAGTTAGATGTCGCTGTGTAGGTCCGTTTGACTTGTGACCAGTGTTTAAATCAGCAGACTTGAGCAGAGCTGGTACACCGCCACGCTGCAGGGGGCGCCCATTCAAGCTGGGGAGGCCTCAGCAGCCCAGACTGAGGGCCCTCATCCACCCCAGAAAGAAGGACCTGTGCCTCAAGACTGCAGCGCGCAAGTTCAGCCTGAGTTCCCAACCTTCTCCCTCAGGACCGCCACGCAGCTCGTACTGGAATCTTCCACCAGCCAATCTGCCCCACCAATTCGGACTTGCCAGCCCAGCAACTATGAGGGCCGACTCCTTTAACTCTCTCTGGTAGACAGACAGACAGACAACAGACAGGCAGACAGAAAGCCTCCCACTACTTATCTGAGAGGAGGGCTGGGTAGGGAAGGGTTCGGATCAGCTTGTATTGGAGCTCAGCACCATTTGGACCAGGACAACACAGTTGTTGCCCAGCAAAGGAAAGGGGAAAAAGGGAGGGAGGGAGAGAGGGTCCCTTCCCAACATCTCTGGGGTGCAGGGGGTGGATAGACAGTGTGCAACATGCTATTCAAAAATAAGAAGAATGAACTTTCATGTCTGAATCCCTTTTTTCATGGCTGGGACGTGATACTTGACATCCACAACTTAAAGGATGAGAGGCTTATTTTGACTCACGGTTTTCAGAAGTTTCAATCCGTGATCGGCTAGCACCAAAGAAGAAATAGCATGGCAGAGGGGAAGCAGAGAAGCAGAGGGGAAGCAGAGCGAGCCAAGGCAGGGACTGGAAAGAGTGAAGCATCTCTTCTGACCAGACCCCGCCTCTTAACAACCTTTTGGGGCTTTTTTGTTTTGTTTTGTTTTGTTTTTTGGTATCATGATCGAACTCACAACCTTGAACTTACCAGGCAGGCGCTAATGCCACTGAACTAAATCTGATCCTAAATCATTTCTGTCATACCAAGTTGCAAGGTCAGGAATCCTAATCAGTCAATACCTTCTCCATGACTTTTTTTTTTTTTTTGACAGTGCTGGGGATTGAACCCAAGGCCTCACGCATGCGAAGCAAGTGCTCTATCACTGAGCTGTACTCCCAGTGACTTTTCCCTTTACTCCTTATAATTTTTGTCAGCTCTTTTGAGGTATAATCTATCTACAGTGATATTCATCTACTTTAAATACAGTATACCGTTTGATGAGTTCCAACAAATGTACCCAGCCACCCCATCACCACTGTCATCCTACTACAGAACATTCCAGCACCCCCAAAGTTTCCCTGTGACCCTTTACAGTGAGTCCCTTTCCTTCCCTCTGTCCAGTCTCTGGCAACCTCTCTACTTCCTGTCACTATATCTTTCCTTCTTAAAAGAGTTTTTACATAAGTAGAATCATAGAACATGCACTTTTGTGTACTCAGCATTATATTTTTGAGATCTGTCCATATGATTATGTATATTGATAAAACATTCCTTCACTTTTCTGCAGTGTTCCCCCCTCCGAATGCACCAAATTTGTTTCCATTTCCCCACAGAACATTCAGGCTGATTCCAGTTTTATTTATCACCAGCAAAGTTTGTATAAACATTCAAGCACCTGCCTTCACGTGGACATGTGTTTTTGTTTCTATCAAGTAAATACTTAAGAATGAGATGGCTGGACAATGCAGTAAGAGTGCATTTAACTTAATAAGAAACAGCTGCATTGCTTTCCAAAGTGGCTAGCTGTGATTTTTAACTTACAATAGGAAAAAGAGGGAAAAGGGGGCAAAAAAAAAACCCTGCTCTTATTTAGTTAAAATCAATGAGAAAAAAAGGCTTAAAGGAGAAAATCAGTTTTTGATTAGAAGTGGGTTTCATGTCTGCATGCTATTCTTTTCCACAAACTCAAGAATCACTGCACCTTAATTTCAAGTTAATATAATGTGGGACTTGTATGACCATTCCCAGACCTTGAATTCAAGTATGTCCCCCCAAAAACTGCATTTCTGAAATATCTTTTAGATCAAATTAATTTGGACTCAGCACACACATTGCCTGGGTTGCAGAAAACCTGTCAGTCATTCTTAGGGACTTTCTACCTTCAGAAAAGTGAAACAATGCCAGTGTCTTACCTGGGGCCGTGACAGAGAAAGGCGCTCAGGAGATGTCAGTCCTGGCACCTCTGGGACTCCAGACATCCAGTCCTCAGGTCACACAGCAGGGCTAGAAATTCACTGAGATGTTCTGCCAAGCTCGCCTGTCTGTACAGTCCTCCAGGTCAAGCCTGTGACTCCGGTGAGATTTGGGAGACACAGGAATGTTAGATAAGACTGGGGGTCCCCTGCCCTGGTCCTCTCAAGGCCTTTGCCACCCCTGAAAGCAGGATGAAGTTCCCAGAAGGGTCAGTAAGTAAAACCAGGGGGAAAGGGTCTTAGAGATAACTTGTACTTTCCACCCAACCAACCCATGAGCTACTTGGATTGGAGCAGACAAAGGTGGGAGGGAAACACAAACACAGCAAGGTCCCACCACGGCAGGTGAGCTCCTACAAAATGCTCGCATCAAAGCTGTCAGGTGGGAAATGGGGCCACCTGTGCCAAACCCTGATCAGAGGCGCAGCACAGGCGAGGGAGCGGCTGTGAGGTGCCCAGCAGTGGGACCGATTATGAGCAAAGCTAGCAGAGGGCACAGCTAACGCTTACCGAGGGACGGCGCCTGTGTCCCCCGCTGGCTCGCGATCCCAAAGCAGCAGAACTAAGCGCAGGTCCAGCCAGCCGCGTTCCCCTGCTGGCCTTTATTTGGGAATCACAGAGCACTGCAATAGGAACACAGAGGAAACAACGGGCATGATGTCCAAGGGGAAATTTAAAAGAGAAAATGAGAAGGACCACATCATATATTTTCAAACAATAATCCTGGGTCACGAGGTCTTGCATTTCAAAAGTGGTATCAGCCCGACATCAAACCAGTTGCTGGCCAGATGGCCTTGTATGACTTCTCATCCTGCGTGAGAACCCTTTCTTTATAAACTCCCAGCTTTATTTATGTTCTTATTGTTCGGGTCATTTTGATTCCCATAAATTTCACTGTTCTGTTTGTCCCCACATTTCTCTTACAGGAGATTCCTCTTTATATTCTTATTTGACTTGGAAGCTGATAATAACTCATGGTTTTGAAAGTGGACAAGGGGAGCCCACACAACAGCTAGAAAGAGAGACACCGAGTGGGAAAAGGATTGCATAGTCTGTCTGCTCACATCTGGCCACTAGACTTGACCATGCTTTTCAGGAAACCCATGAGCCCCAACTCACTCACCCAGTGTCACAAAGCATCCGTGACTCAAAGAGAAGAAGTTTGTAGGTTGGGCCAGTTGAAGTCGGGAGGAGAAAAGGAAGACCAAGGAAGGAAGTGCAAGGGAACAGTCACATGCTGAAACAACTGCAAACCAAGGTGGGCTCTGGGACTCCTCAGGCCCAGAAACATGTTCTTTCAACCAGGTTTGCAGCTCTTTCATGCAACAAACAGAGTAGAAGCCAGACTTGCGTAGAGACACTGAGAAACCTGGGCAGAGGAAACGGTAGACACCTACTAATAATCCGCTGCCAGTGGATAATCTCCAGTTTCATTTCTGATGTGGCCATCACAAACTGTGCTTCCAATGCTATCTCAGAAGATATCATGAGATATCTCTGCTAAGCACCGTGGATTGATGGCAGCAGAACCCATGGATCAAAAGACTTCCAAGGGGCCTGCGCACATGAGCTGGAACAGCTCACCTCCATTTCTCCAGGTCCAGTGACACCATCTGATCCCATTCCACGCAATCACTCAGCAACCTCATTGCAGCAAAGCGGTCCTTCCTGTGCCACGCCCTCTTCACTTGATGACAGCACCAGGCTTGTTTCCAGCCACTCATTAACCTCTGGGCAGTGGCACTGTGGGTCTCATTTTAGTCTTCAACACGTGGAAAGCCAGTTTTTCCAGCACCATTTATTAAAATCAGACCCACATCTCTCACCATGCACTAAACTAAAATCAAAGTGGATCAAAGAGCTGAACATTAAAGCAGAAATATTAAACCTGCTGGAAGAGAGAAGGGTGGAACTCTCGAAGACACAGGTATAGGTAAAGACTTCATGAACAAAACCCAATCACAAGAGAAATATTACAAAGACTCAACCACTGAGATCTCATCTGATTAAAAGATTTTGTACAGCAAAAGAAATCATCAACAGAGTGAAGAGGCAATCCACAGAGTAAGGAAAATTTTTTTCTGGCTGTTCCTCAAAGGACTAATATCTAGAAGGAAGAACTCAAAAAAAAATCAGACCCCCAAATTTAAAATTTTTGGATACCAATCCAAAAATAGGCATCTGAAATGCATAGACACTTCTCAGATGAAGAAGTAGAAGTAGCAAATAAATATACGCACTTAAATGTTCAGGGGCTGGGGATTTAGCTCAGCGGCATAAGTGCCTGCCTTGCAAGCATGCAGTTATAAGTTTAATCCCCGGTACCAATATAAAAATAAATGTTCATCATTGGTCATTTGAAAGATGCAAATTAAAGAAATGCTAAGATTCCATCCCACTCCAGAAAGAATGGCTATCATCAAGAAATCAACCAATAACAAATGCTGGAGGGGCTGTGGGGAAAAGGAACCCTTCTCCACTGTTGGTAGGAGTGTAGAGTGGAAATCAGTGTGGAAACACCTCAAAAAAACTAAAACTAGAGGCTCCATTTGACCCAGCTAGTCCCCTTCTTGGTATCTTCCCAAAAGCATTGAAAACATCATACCACTTCAATATGTGTATACGCATGTTTATAGCAGTACAGTTTGTAATAGCTCAGTCTTGGAAACAACCCAAATGCCCATCAATGGGTGAATGGATTAAAAAGATGTGTTTTTTATACAATGGAGTACTACTCTGCCATAAAGAAGAATAAACTTGAGACATTTACATCTACATGGATGTGCCTTGAGACCACACTCTTATGTAAAATAAATTTACACATGTGTAAATATCACATTGTCTCTCTGATGTGAAAGTGTAAATAAGAATCAAAATATATACTAGATACTGGGACATAGGAAGAAGATGCTCATTGAGAAAAAGAACCAGGCAGGAGGAAGGGGAGAAGAAAGAAAGGGAAAAGAAAAACAGAAAAGAAGGAAAAAGTGGAAACAAAGCTTTTGTACGTAAGGAGGGGAAGAGAGGTTGAAGGGAGGGTAGGAGATTGGAGAAAAAAGAGGAATTCGGATATTTCACGTACAGGTCCAAAGTCCCTATGATGAGTGCAGTCATTATGTGTATTTAAAATGTACCAATAAACTTCATGAATAAGTTTTTAAAAACAGGAAAACACCAACAACAACTGTGGCTCTCTCTGTCCTTCTCTTTCTCTCTCCCTCCCTCTCTCTCGCTCTCCTGGGTCCTCCTTCCCTCATTGTCAGCAACAGCCTGCCCTCTCCTTCCCACATCGCTGCTGGAGGGACCCGGCTGACTGTCACCCTTGGTGGTGCCCCCCAGTGGGTTCTGAAGGAAGAAAGGATCTGAGGTCAGGCTTCCTTCTGCCCATTTTAATCGGCGGTCAGAAACCAGATGAATGTATTTTCTAAGTGTTCAAAAAAGAAATCTCATTAAACAAAGTATGTCTTTCTGTTGTATGTCATCAAATAACTTTTCTATCATTTCCTTTTCCAGATCTTATCACACTTGTGATGAGATATTTACCTGGGTTATTATTTTTTAAATTTTCATTAGTTGGAAACGAACTAATTAAGGCAAAGATGGTATCTAAATGGTGGTCTCAGTCATTAGTAAGATGCCTAACACATTCATGACAGGTGCAGACAAAGTATTCATTGGATAATATGTGAGTTAATCCATCAGGGAGGCAGGCAATCAATCAACTGGTCAACCTATTTCTAGGAACAAGTCATCCAGTCTTATTCATAGTAACAGTTGCTCACCACATTGATGTCTGTGTGTGTGTGTGTGTGCGCGCGCGCACGCGCACATGTGTGTGAAGTTGGCACACCTCTTTTTTTTCAATTTTATTTAAAGAGAAAAAACAAAAAAGAAAACAACCAAACAAAACAGAAAAAGGGTAGCAACAATACAGAATTCCAAAGGCAAAAAATTAAAGAACAACAACAAAACAAAAACAAAAACACTAAGAAATCGCCACTTGATAAGTTACACACTGTCATCATTGGAAATAGTTGTTCAAGTTACAAAATTAAAGCACACAAAGTAGACATTCAAACAGTGAGACTGTTAACAGTTCTGCTCAACAATCTAACAAAAACAGTAATGTGGTCATCTATCTTCCACACTTAAACATACATTCAGTTATATCCTTTAGAGCACTTTCTTTTCCCCTTTTTTTTCTTTTTATATTTTTTTTAAATTTTATTTTAAAGGGGGTAAAATTAAACACAACAAAACAGAACAGAACGGGACTTAAGAAAGCATAAATTTCAAAGCTAGACAACCAGAGATCTTCACTATCTGTCATATAGTCTCTTGTTTTCTTCCAAATGGTTGTCCATATCTTTGCATATGGAGAGCTCATACTAAATAACATAGCCAATTTTTTCACAAGATGTGTAGTTCACTGGCTCCCACT
>PVJX010035428.1:0-18249 GCA_004027295.1 Dolichotis patagonum | reverse complement strand
AAAAAAATAAAAAAAAAAAAACACAGGCCAAGCTGCAGGAGGTTCCATAAAGGAGGAGTAACGATGGGACGACAATAGAAGTTACAGATGTGGACACTGGGCAGAACATCAGGGTCCCCGTATCGTAGGAACCCTCTGAATCCCCAACCAATGAAAGTCCAGGTGAGAACCCAGCTGCAGGATCCCAAATCATAAGCAAAATCAGAGGGACAGGATCCTTAGAAAAAATCAAAAAGCCAAGAAAATGGGATGGAACCTTTCATCACGGATTCAATATTGTTATGGGAGAACAAGAGCCATGAATATAAATAAGAAGAAAGCATTATAATTATTTACAACTAATTTTGACTCTATATCTGGAGAATTGAGTTTTTAAACATTTATTAAAATCAATCGAATTCAGTAGGTGGCTAGCAATAAAAACATCTATATGAAAATCAGTAGCTTAATATATATACACAACTAACTTGAAAATATAAAGAAAATCCTTTTAAACAATAATCATCAATCTGAAAAAGTTCAAAAGAAAGCTAAGAATAAGCCTAATTTTAAAATATGCAGAATCTATATGAAGAAAAATGTTTAAATTCTAGTGAGGGCCTTACATAAATTTTTAAAAGCCAAGCAAATGACAAGGCAGAGTGGGAGAACTGGCATATGGTGCCCAAGACTAGAGATCAGAGGAAGCAGATAAAAGGGAACCGCTGAGGAGACAGAGGTGGAAAGTCAAGGCCTGTCTGTCTTCCTGGGCCATGAAGGGCAGTCACAGGTGCCGTCCTCAGCTCACTGGGCCTGGGCACGGGTGAGAGGGAGAAGATTTTCCTGCTCACTGAAACTGTGGGAAAACTGGAGGAAGCACTCCAGCTTCAATTGCTTTTAGTTATGGCTTTTATCACCAATTTTAGAGGTCATAACTGAGCAATATACGGCCATTCGCTTTGCTAGAATAACACCTCTCTCATGTGGCTCATGATCATAACAGCTGCCTAACTCGTTTTCTGGGAACTTGGAGGTGGCTTGATCCAGTTGAAAGTACCAGTCATTCACTTGGGCCTGCATAAGTGTCCAGAGGGTGGCATATTGATGTAAGAGGGTCCAAATTCCAGCCTCAGAATACGTTAATGCCGCTGTTTTCTGAACGTGTATCCATGAAGAGCCATGAAATACAATGACTCTTGTGCAGACCACTGACCACTTCATTTTTCCTCACCTCCAATCACATTTCCCCAAGCCTTATGGTCCCATAAATATCCCTAAACCCTGTCCATATTTAAGACTTATTCTCCCATCTCCACACATGAATAAATTCTTTTTTTACAAAATGCATTGCTTCAGTGACTGACCTGCTGCCCAATGAGGAAAACAGACCTTGTTGACTAGCACCACCACTCGTCTCTGTGGCTCCTTTTGATGCCTGGGGTTGCATCATACTCCAGGCCCCCAAGATGTAAAAGCAATCCTGGAGGGTGAGCAAGCCAGCAAAGATGGCCCTTGGTCGTACTGTTAGTAGAAAGAGGTCCCTGTTCCAAGGAAATGAAAATTGCTCCACATCTCAGTTCCCAGTTCACAAAGCACGCTGCTCCTGGCCTCCCTGAGAAAGAAGAAACCCATGGCAAATATCCATGTACTCAACTGACTGATGATACACCTGGGTAAACCAAACACTCACGACCAGCTGGCTCACTGGGTGGCTGATCCTTTTGCTACCAGACAGCTGGTCTCCTAGATATCACCAGACATCCAGGATCTTTGTATCCTAAACAAAATGTTAAACAGGACACATAGAGCAGTAAGAAAGGCAGAGATTTATTGAAGAGGAGGTACATTCCACAGAGTGGAGTTTGACTCTCTCAGAGCAACCCCCATCTGTTTTAAGTTTGACCTTGAAGTACACCTGGGAGAGTTCCAGCACCTAGAGATCCAAGTAATGAAAGCACCCCTTACAAGGAAAGGCTGAAGATGTCAACTGCAGTGAGTTTAGGGGTTGTCTTTCTTGTATTTTCCTAGAATTTGGAGCGTGGTCAGAGGTGGTAACGAACCATGCTTCTTCTCACTCAATGTGAGTCTCCATCCTCACGTCACAAGGGGTAGTTTGGGAACATATACGGGCCTAAACAGAACCAGCATAGCTGCCGAAGTCCATCAAGGAGGTCAAAACCGAAATGCTCGTACTATTGTAATGATGTGGGGTTACTCTAAAGCAGCTAGAATACATGTTATGCAAGCTCATGCCAGAAGTCAAGGCAGTGTGATGCCTTAGTTGCTTTACTCCATGCTGAGACAAAATGCTCAACCCCAAATTTAAAAGGGAAAAGATGTATTTAGCTCACAGTTTGTAGAGGTTTTTAGTTCATAATTAGATGGCCCAAAGGCAGGGTAGCACATGGCCAGCCAAGACAGCAAAAGCAACAAGGGAGGGAATGGACAAGCCTCTTTCTGTCTCTTGTGTTGAATACAGGCTACCCGCCCTCGGGTAGGTGTAGCACTCACACCTCTAACCCTAGCCAGAACTATGCCAAACCAATCAGTGGGCTGATTCACTATTCACACCCCCTTAATTCAGGGATTCAGCCACCTCTGAAAAAAACCCTATGACCACATTAGGCTTGGGGGAGACATCTAGACACAAACTGTAACACGTGATAAGGCAGGAGCATAGTTTTTAGGCTCATGTCAGAATGATATGGTGAGCGTAGAGCCATATTTTTCAGGTTCACATCAAAATGTTAAGGAGAGATGCTGACAGCAAGATAGTCTTGTGGTCTCCAAAAGCCAGAAGGCATCTTGTCTGTTGTAAGCCTACAGCCATGATGTCTCCTTTCTATCTCCTCCCTTATTTTCAAAGTAATAATTTTATGACTTTCAGCCACACACATACTGCATGAATATTAAATTATTCTAAAAAAAAAGAGCAGGACAAGGATTCAAATCTTCCAGTCCAAGGCAGCATTTCTTCTACAGTAAACAACTTGGCAAATGTACCTCTGCTTGTTCAATATGGAAGATACTGGAGGAAGAAGACACAGTAACACCCATGCTGATGCAGTTGCCTGAAAACTCCTGCCTTCATTCATTTCTCTTGCCTGAAAGTATTCATGTCTTCCTTTAAAATGTAAATACCACCCAGGAAGGTTGATGCATAAATCATTGTCTTTTGTTAATCCCACAGGACAAGACACCTCATCAATCACTTATTTTTTCTATGCTCTGCTAAACTTGGAACACTGAATAGAGTGGGAATAGGGGACTGATGGGACACCTGTGTTCTGGCCTCTATGTTTTCACCTGGAAAAGAAAGAGGAATGGAGTCCAATGCCCTCTGCTATGATCTAAACATGTCCCCCAAAATTCATATGTTAAAATTTAATCAGCATTGTGATTAATATGTGGGCCTTTATAGGAAGTGATTAAGTCACGAGAGCAGAGACTTTGTGAATGGGACTAGTGACATTTTAAAGAGTGTGAATGGATAAACCCAGAGGACTATGTGTGAAGTGAAATAAGCCAGGCCCGGAAAGACAAATATGGCACACATACTTGGAAACTTATAAAGCTGATCTCAGCCAAGTATGATGGTGCACACCTGTAATCAATCCAAGTACCAAAGGAGGGTGAGGCAGGACAATCATGCATTTGAGGCCATCCTGGGCCACATAGTGAGTTCAAGGCCAATCTAGAACATAGGAAGACACTGTCTCCATTAAAAACAACAACAACAGAAACGTTGAAATCATAAAATTAAAAAGAAGAATAGTGGTTACATGGAAACAAGGGAAGGAGGGATGAGAAGTTAGAAACAGTTACCAAAATACGATTAGAAGGAATAAATTCTAGTGTTCTATACCACGGAGGTGGATACAGTGCACAGTAATTATATATTTAAAATGGACAGAAGAGAAGATTTTAGATGTTCCCAACACAAAGAAATCACAAGTGTTGGAGGTGATGGAAATACTAGCTACTGTGATTTGATCATCATCTACTACGTACACGTAGCCAACTCTCACATCATAAGTATGTACAATTTTTAAAAATAAAGTGTGATATTGCTGTTCAGTCCTTCCCTTGATGTCGGACTTCTCTACCTTCTGGACTGTGAGAAATAAATTTTAGTTGTTTATGAATTACCCAGTTAAGTATGGTATGATAGCACCAAAACAGAGTAAGACCCCCCTTTCCATCCAGGGTGAACTCAACCTTGTGCATGTGTCTTGGGACTCCTGGCTCCATAAATCCCAGCTCCTTTCCCACCTCTCACACTTTAATCCAAATTTCTTTGTTCCATTAGGCAGCTGTTTAGAACTTTTTATTCATTTAGCAGGTGGATCTTTTTGAAGTTCTCATTTAAAATAATTTAAGATTCAAGCAGTATGTATGCAGTTGAAAGTCATAAAATTATTCATCAGAAAGACCTCTTCTTTTCTCTTGGATAGCAATTGAAGTGAGCAGTGGTTCCCCCGAGCAAAGCTCACTGCTTGCAAAGACCCTTTTCAGCAGTGCTTTAGCATCGTCACTAAATTGAGTTATTTCGACAGCCTTTGATGCGCCACACTTTTTTTCCTAAGTGTGCATATGAAAGCTGAGCAGCAACATAATTTAATTCTTCAAGATTTACTTTTTAATCACCAGGGTGGTTCTTGTGGGGTACAGAGAGTTGACCTCATTTTCTGAAGTTGAAATTGATTTAGGTCAAATAATTCTTGGAATTTGAATGAGGTGTTTTTCTCTTTAGTGGCATGAATTTCAAGCTTCATTTTTCCAGCAGCTGGAAACATCTGTGCTACCCAGGAATCACAGATGATTTGAGAAAACCAAACGTGGGCAAACAGAGGATTCACAATTCGTTGGATTCTAGGGACAGAATTCTCCATGATGATTTGAATTGGTGTCAAGGCACAATCGTATTAAATGTCTGAATTCCTTTTAGAAAAGGAAAATGAGACAGTTACCAAGGACTAAGGATATAATCGAAATAGCATAACCATTTTACTGTTGAATGGGAAATCTTTCTGCAAACACTATGGTGTATTATTCCAGAATAAGCAATATTTACAACAAGGGGATTCTACTGAAAACTGTCATGGAAAGGTGAAAGCCTTTTCTCTCGTAATTCAAATGTGCACCTACACCATTACTGCTTGTTCTTTATTCAATGAACAAGAAACAAGTTACATCTATCTATAATAAAGCAACCCACTTATATCAACAAGGTATTTCTTCATACAGGGTTTGATCAGGAAAGCCAACTGATTAAAGAAAAATAATTACAGAAGAGAGTAACTTAAAAACCAAGGCCCTAATGCAAAGCAGCTCCACCACTTAGCTGCCTGTAGACTCACATCTTTATTTATTTGACCATCTGGACCCTCAGTGATTTAAACTTCACGGATACTCGGCTCTCCTCTCACACTCACGGTTCAGGATTCTTTAGGAGAAAAAAGAAGGGCCAGGAGGAGCCCCAAACCTGAGCCATTTCAGGCAGTTTCTAGGAATTCACATTGCTCCAGGTCTTGTAACAGATTTTCTTTCCCTACCAAGCCAACAAAAACATCCCCAGCAGAAGGGAGACCACTAAGATGCCCTTAGGTCAATTCAGTAAATGCTTCCTGGGAACCCACTGTGCACCCAGCACTGTGCGTGACCCTATGGAAAGCCCAGATCAAGGACTCAGGCAGAAGGTGATGCAGGTTACGTTCCAGTGCTCATTAGGCTTTTGGTATTTATTGGAGGAAGAAATGATGGAAGAAGAGAGCATTGTAGAGGGGAGGAATGAACAGAGACATTAAACTCACAGTGATCCTTGGAATCTAAATTAGGTATTTCTCAGGAAGCATTTGAGGAGCTAATAACTGGTCAAGTGGCACAATGAAAGAGAAGGGAAATTGGATGAACACCTCCAAATGTTCTAGCATTGAGACCCATGTAACGGAAGTGCCATGGACACAAATAGTAAATTTGGAGAACGTCAAAGATAACTTAGTTTACAGAAGTTAGGAGGACATTTCAGGGCAGACAGCCTCCTCTTCTCAGATTGAGAAGCTTCTCAGTGCAGAGCTAGCACAGAGTAGGCCAGGATGGATCCCCCAGGCGACCCAAAGGGAGGTCCATGTTAGAATTATAGAAACAGAGCCTCATATTTGGGGGTTGTATTAAAGGCTTTCACATCACTATCCACATAATCTGTTAATTTATAATGGTTTTCTTTATATGGGCCCCAAATCTATCTATAACTCAAAATAAAATTTCCAGAACTTTGCATTTTCATCTTTTTGTCCATGGTATCTTTTTTTTTTTTCCTCTCTCTCTCTCTTTTTTCCGGTACCAGGGATGAAACTCACGATGGCGCGCTTGCAAGGCAGGCACTTATGCCTCTGAGCTAAATCCCCAGCCCTGTCCATGGTACCTTAAAGTACGTGTTCTTCAGTGTCTTCCTCCTCATCCAATTTTACCACCTCCTTCCTCAGTGGAAATGGCTCGTGATCATTTGCTTTGCCTTCCTGACACTTGACAGATTGACTTTTTCTCTCGTTTAGAAGGAATAAGGAATCGGTACACGGGAAGAGAAGCCGTAGGCTTGGGTTTAGCTAAACTGTATCAGTTCTTCCCGCTCTCACTTCCCAGGGTCTTGTGATTCTCTGGATCTTGTGCACTGATTAACAGAATCTGGCCCTTTGCCTTAGGGGCCTCCACCCTGGAAATCGCGGGGGCTGGAGAGGGTATGGCTCATCTCTGCAGCCATGCGCTAATGGAAAGGCAAAAAGGAGCCGGGAGGAAGCCTTCTCAACCCAACGACATCCTCAACCCCCAGGCTTCGGTGCTGGAAGCTTCTTTGCATTTGCCAATCTGTTTAATGGAGAGCAGGGATTAGTTTTGAGTTTTGCTTTGCTATTGCTTCCCAAGCTTCTGTCACTCATGCCCCACCTTCAGAATCTTTGCTGTTTTCATTTTCCACGTATACCCATCATTTCCTTCATGTTTTTGCTAAAATCACCTAACGTTTCATTTAAATAAAGGTTGCTTTTTTAAAAAACTGTTTTACTTGTCTATAAGTAACCCTCGCAGTAAGTGTAATGAAAAATAGAACCGTTACATTCTAGCTGTCAAGACTAACCCCTGCTCTCTGTTAAACAGATCAGCAAAAGTTAAGAGAGGTTGTTAAAGACACTAGCAGCAAACTGGGACTTCTCCTTAACAAGGAAGATAGAAACAAACTCATCATCATAGCAAGAAACACACAACGTTAGGTGTCACACTAGATCTCACAACAACCCCGAAACGCAAGTATGGATCTATGGCCTTGAGAAATGTGGAGATGGGGTACAGAGACTAGGTAACTTGCCCAAGATCACTTACCTCACAGATGGTTAGGCCAGAGTGTAAACTCAGCAAGTTTGACTCTAAACAAAATCTTTTTCTCTTCAGGTTGCTAAACATTCTGTCTCCTATCACATAAACACTCACCTTAGGCACCTCTGGGCAACAGCAGCCTGAACCTGAAGCGAGACCTGCCAGGCCAAGTTCACAGGACTAACAGCAGGGGCACATCTGTAGTCAGTCACAGCTAGTCGGGAGGCTGAGTCAGGAGAAACACTAGAGCCCAGAGGTTCCAGACCAACCTGAGAAACATAGCAAGACCCCGCCAAAAATAAAGAAATAGGCGAATTAACATTCATTACATCATGACCTTGATTTAAAAAAAAAAAAACCTTGCTCTTGAGGCCAATCTGCCTTATTAATATGCTACCATCAACAAATATTCCTTTTACAGCTCACCCACCCTGTCCGTTTCCAGGTGAACTCTGCTTGTTACTCCACTTCTTGCTCAAATAACACGGTCCTTCAAAAGACTGGATATGCTTTGAGAAACTTGAACACTTAACATTTAATTTTCAGCTTTACCCTCTTCAGGCTTCAACCTCTCTCACAAAATTCCTGGAGGAAGGGAAAAAAGACATCCTCCCCCCACCCCTCAGCAATCCCTTCAGGAAAACACAGGAAAGAAGAAAAATAGAGGTTCCCGCTCCCTGCCCTCAAGCCTGACCTCTGATTGAAGAGGACGCAGCAGTTGAAACCCTTTTGGAATCATTGACTGAAGAGGGAAATTCCGTAATTACTCAAGCCGGGGATGGCAGTGTAGTATAATATACTTGTATTTGAATTAGTTAATAGGTCAATTCCAAGAGGTAAATCCCAGGACTGCCAGCCTCACTCTGATTTTCAGCTCAGGGCTGGCTGTGCGGTTACCATTCACAGTCAGTTTCCTCGGAGAGAAGAAGTAAATGAAAAGAGGGAATATTTGAATATTGAATGAATGCTTCCAACGGCATTCCTGAGAGAATCACAGCAAGATGAGTAGACATGAAAGATCACACAGTGGGGCTGACGTGACACAGTACCCACGCTGAGACCACGGGGCAACCCTGTTCAGTGTGACACATGCATTCTTAGGATCTGGGGATCCTGGAAAATGGATGACCTTGGTCCCCACCCGCAACTCTGCATTTCTCCTCCCTTCGTCCTCAGATCCCTGTCCCAACCCCTGCCTTGTCTTTCCGTCTCTCCTGGCTGAAGCTACCCTGCCCAAACCTCTGAAGTCATGTTCCTAAAGCCAGCTTGATCATATCCCTCTTTAAAGACAAGCCTGCTGGCCCAAATGAAAATCTGAGAAAAACTTATTTATAGACACTCATATTCAGCTTTGCTACCCGCTGAAGTGCTTTTATAAAAAGCCAGATCGGGATTCAGTCATGGTGACACATCCCTATAATCCTAGGACTCTGGAAGACTAAAGTAGGAGGACTGAAAGTTCAAATCCAGCCTGGGCAATTTAACAAATTAGCAATCCTGTCTCAAAATAAAAAAGGACAGGAACTGTAGCTCAATGCAAAGGTCCTGGGTTCAATCTCCAGCACTGGGATGGGAGGAATCAGGTGGGGCTGGGGGTGTATAGCTCAATGGAAGAGCTCTTACCTGGCATGCATGAGGCCCTGGATTCTAGACCCACCACCACAAGCAAAAAGCCTGGTTCGTGCTGAGGCTGAGGCCAGGATCCTCACCCAATGCAATGTGCATTGCAGATGGAATGCACATTGCATGTGAAGCGCTTAGAACAGTGTGTGGCAGGTAGAACGTTCTAGATGGTGACAGTTTCCTTCTTATCTTTCAAATATTAAATGCATAGCTATGATGTTTGTTACGGCTTATATCTGGATGCCCTCCCGAGTCCATAGGAGGTTGGGAGGTGGCTGGATCTAGAGTGTGTAATGCTGGGATTAAGAGTACATGATTACTGAATTAGTCCACTGACTGGTTTAACATATTTCTGGGTGTAGGTAATGGGAAAACCCTCCCTGGGCATGGGTGGCACCACCCACAAGGCTCATAGCCTGGATGGGATAAAAAGGAGGCAGTTCTGCTGCTTGTTGCTTCACTGTCCCCTGCTTGCTTGCCATAGAATATTTTTCCTCCACGATGCCACTCTGTCATACCACCCTGCCTCGGATCCAGCTGACTATGGACTGAAACCTCTACAAATTATGAGCTAAAATGAACTCTTTAACTCTGGGTGTCCAGTATTTTATCTCAACAACAAGAAGACACTATGATGAGGTCCTATAAGAAATGTCAAGACTGCGTATCTTGTCACTCGATTCACCTTGCAAACGGTCACGCTATCTTCGTAGACAACTCCCCAAGACCAGCCCCCTTCACCCACTGTGAGGCCCTACTCCAGACAGGACCCACTCCCGCTCCCATTATCACCCCACTTCCTCCCACACCAATGTCCCCTTCTTGCTGGGGCTTTCTCTTTCCCTCAAGCCATACTCTCCCAGCCTCTGACCCTAATTCCCCCTGGGAAACCCCATCACGCTCCTCTCTAAACCCGAATCCTTGAATTCTTATGACACTGTGTACAATGATATCTCACTTCTTGAACTCAACTCATTCTAAATTCATATTCAAACATGGAAAAGTTCAAGAATAGAACATTTTTTCCCATAAGAAATAATGGAAAACCAAACAACTGATTCTGAAGCCCCAAAATTTTACTTATAAATTCATTTTTTCAGGACCTGAACAAATTCCACAATGATTTTTTTCTTTAACTCTATTGTGGTTCTCACAGTTTTCCTCTTAGCCTTACTGCTGGTGCCACCACCTTTTTTTTTTTTTTTTCGTGAGATGAGGTCTCACTATATAGCCCAGGCTGGCCTCAAATTTGTGGTGATCCTTCTGCTTCAGCCTCTGAGTGCTAGGATCACAGGCCTGTGCCACCATGCCTGGCTGGTATCACTAACTTTCTTTGGAGCCACGGTTGCCATCTTTTACACAAATAAAGCACAGTGATGAATGTGTCAATGCACTAAAACAAGCACTATATGCTTCTGGGTGAGACCAGTGCTCGCACTGAAGTGTCCCCCTTTATATTGATGGGGAGACGTGATACGTGGCTCACTCTCAGCCCACACAGTTTTTCCAACTCAGATTTTCAGTTCAACTCTTGAGCAAAGTTACAAAAACCAAGCAGATTCTTTTTGAGTTTTGCTGTCTGACTAGTGCAAAGTTCAAGGTTGGAGCTGTTCCTCAACCAAGGTATCATCGCATTTTATTCTTTTTCGTTCTTCTACTTAGTGAATTCAACAAAGAAAGTGCCCTTGGTGTTTATGCCAACAATCATCAGAGTTTCTGCCTAGGAATCAGAACATAAGAAAGGAATAGACCTCACAGTGGTGGTGGGGTTACACAATGCCCCCTCGTTCATCCTTCCACTTATTCATTCAGCAGCGCCTGTGGGGTGACTGCTGTCTGCTGACAGCAACTCAATGCTGTGGAACAAGAAGCACCAAAACGTGCATTTGCACCAAGGTCCTGGTAACGTCAGGCTGTGGTTCAAGGCCACAGTCTCAGCTACGCTGCCACAAAGGGTCCCCCCCAGGTGACCCATCTATGATGACCTACACGCACTCACCCCTGCCTGCTTCCCTGCCTGTATCCGCACCTCTGCACTTGCCTTTGCCTCTGTAATGCTCACCAGCAGCCGTCCCTCAGCCACTCCCTAGAGGGCTGGCCGATCTTTATCAAAGCCTCCCTTCCTTGGCTTCTCCCACACACATTCTCTGTTTCTTCTCCTTATTGGTTCTTTTATAGGACATTCCAGAATTTGAAGTAGGCATTTATTTATTTATTCATTCATTCATTCATTCATTTATTCATTCATTTTACCAACAGAATAGAAATTCCAGAAGAATAGAAGAAACATCTACCTCATTCTTCTGCAGATCCTCAGTATGTAGCACAGAGCCTGAAAAACAGTAGGCGACCAACAAATAAGGTAAAACCATTAATCATTCCTCCAGCCAATATTTAGCAAGCATCTACTCTACAGTAGGTAAGCAGTGTTCTAGATCCTGGACACTCAGCAGTGGATGCCACACATACACACAAACCCTGTCCTTAGAATGTACTTTTCAATGGGAAGCAAGTTCAGTCTGGGAACCTGTGCCATGCGTGGGCCACTGCTGGACTGGAACAGACATACCTCAGCACCTCCCCATGAGTGAGCACCATTCATGGACTGGGGGTAGAGAGAAGAAGGCCACACCAGCAAGCAAGCCCAGTCTGGCAACCAGTGCTATGTGCAGGCCACTGCCAGACTGGAACAGACAGACCCCAGCCTCTTCTGGCACGGGCTGGCAAACAAAAAGTACCAACCAACCCTCCCACACCTCCACCCCCGCTGTAAATGACTGGCTTATCTGGAAAAACACAGGCTGTGATGATAGCCATGGAGGTGAGATGTGATTGGATGCCTGTGGTGCTTTGATGTTTCACTAACATTGCAGGTCTAGGGCCAGTGGTTTGGTCATGGGCTCAGAGGATAGCAATACACAGTGTGACATCTAGGGGGGAATCTCCTGAGGGGTGCAGCGATTGTCCATTCCCCATGGTCTTGTTTTGGAAGTCCTATATGGTTTCCATTGTTTTGTTGACTGGGTTTTCTTTTCTTTTGTTTTGTTTGATTATGTTAAATCCAATGGCAGGAGCAGCTATTTCAAAGATAGCAAGATATATTATGGTAGCAATTCTGTATTTACTACTGACTTGTTTTGAAGTCCGTTATGCATTCATTGTTTCCATTGCATTCTGTTCTGTTTGGTTTTTCCTATGTCAGAAGTTATCTGCAGCTATTTTGAACACGTCGAGAGGCAGTATGGTAACTATTGTTGATTTTATAATGTTGTGAAGTCCTGTATCCCTTACACTGGTTTGTTTTGATAGGTTTTGTTCTGTTTTATCCTCTTTAAAATGAAATTTTAAAGAAGAATGCACATTTTCATAGCAGAGACTGATAATAATCAATGAGTGTAATAAATAGCTACATTATATAGAAAAGCCTGTAAGGTGTTAGAACTATAGGAAAAAATCGAACAGAGTAAGAGGAGCACAGGTGCTTAGAGGAAGGAACTGGGTTGTGGGCTGAGATTTTAAACAGAGCAGGCCTCGTAGTGGTGGTGAAATCTGAGCAAAGACTCGGGTTGAGGAAATTTGCCATGTGGCTCCTGGAAAGCGCTAAAGCAGCACAGTGCAGTGGAACTTTCTGTGATGCCAGAAATGGTCTCTGCTGTCCAGTGAAATAGTCACCAGCCAGCGGTGGCTACTAAGCACATAAATTGTGGCCGCCGAAAATGAGAGACTGGGCTTTTAATTTTACTTGAAACTCAAATCTAGATAACTACACGTGATGAGTGGGAAAGAAGCAGGGAGTGCAGACCTGAGAGTGAACAGGACAGTGAATGCAGTGTGGTAGCAGGAGTAGGGGAAAGAATGGAGAGATGAGCTCAGAAGGGAGAGACAAAATGGGGAGGACCTTGCTGGCCATTGCGTGGATCCTGGCTTATTCTGAGTGAGGTGGAAACTATCAGAGGGTTCTGAGAAAAATAGTGATATATGATTCCTATTTTTTCTTTTTTTTGTACCAGGGATCAAACTCAAGACCTCATGCTTGCCAGGTGGGTGCTTACACCACTGAGTTAAACCCCCAGCCCATGATTTGTATTTTTAAAGCATTCCTTTACTACAAGGATGGCTTGAATGTGACCTCAAACAATCCATGTGTTAGAAAATGAATCCCCAATTTCATAGGTCAGTGGCATTTGGAAGTGGGGTCTTTGAAAGGTAGTTAGGAACAGGTAAGGTTAGGAGGGTGGGGCCCCCTTCGGAGCATTAGTGACTGTGTAAGAACAAGCAGAGAGACGCCACCTAGATGCTGGCTGTCCCATGAGATGCCCTCTCCCTTGTTTTGGTGCAAATCAAGACCCTCACTAGCTGCTTAGCAGACACTAATGCCATGATCTTGGACTCCCAGCCTCCAGAGCTATGCACAAATAAACTTCTATTCTCAGAAACTACCCAGGCTCAGAGATTTTGTGATAACAATAAAAAATGTACTAAGACAATTGCTATGCGGCAAATAAACTAAAGAAGCTGAGGATGGACTCAGGGAGAGCAGCTGGAAGGAGGGCAGAGGCAGCCAGGTCACAGATGACGGTGGATCAGATCTGACCAGGACAATCAGTTAAGAAAATGCTAAGTGTCCAATTTTAGAGGTATTTTGAAGGCCTGATGGGTACTGATTAAAACATATATTAAACTTCTAATATATGCCAGGCACTGGTTAGAAACTACTTCTGAGCCAGCTTTGCCAGAGAAATGTCACCCAGGCTTTGACTGGTCTCAGCCATTCTCAAGACAGATTGCACCATGGGGCATTTCTCACTCTCAGTGTCCTGCAGTTTGATCTTCAAACACTGCCTCCCCCGATCAGAGTCAATATAGCCTGCTGGCACCATGAAATTTGTTGTCATTCTTGTTATTATTCACCCAGTGTCACCCTGTGGTATCTACATTAAGAAAACAGATGACTCAAGTCCTCTATAAATCCTTCATCCTCCTGTTTTATTTCTTTGTCTATCACCGCCTCCTTTATTCTTAATATTCAGGCTTTTGCATTCAAGGCCAGGTCGGCTCTCTCGAGGACTTCCATCTTCTCCTCTCACATCTGTCCCGTCCTCCTGGGACTCACACAGCCTGAGGATGGGAAATTGAGTCATCTGTCTTCTGTAACCATATGGATAAGATATGTAGTCATTACCGTTGTCGGCATTGTTGTGCTTTGGAAGCTAATTAAGACAATTAGCTATTAAATACCAAAAACAATTAAGCTAATTGAAATAAACCATATGCAGTTTATACCCTGGCATAGACAAAAAAAAAAAAAAAAGATTAACATGTGGCTGGATGGTGGCACTACAGATGCTCTAATGCCAAAATAAATCAAGATATAGGGGCTCGGAAGACGAAGGTGTCTTAGCACCCAGTCAGTTCACCCCTCAGAAATGTTCCTCAAAACCATTTGGCTTGATTTTTGCAAGTTTCTTCTACATTGAAAAGAAAAGTGTGTATGTATCCAAATGTGCCTTTCCGACTATAAAACAGAGGAATTGTGCTGTTACCCTGCTTCTGACTCAACTCAGTGGCTGAGTGCAGCGTCCAAAGAGACTCAGAGGAGAAATTCAGCTTCTCAAGGGATCCCTGAAGCTTGTCTTTAAATTTACTGGATCTCTGGGGGGAAAGACAGCGTCCCATGGTTTTAGGCTGTGACTGGCAGTTACAGCCCTCATATATAGACTCCAAGTGGAGGGAATCAGGGGAGGAAGAGAAGCCGTAGGGACCAGGGGAGTGTGTGTTTATCGGGATTTTTTTCAGTTCCATGGAACTGAAAATTCAAATAGAATTTGCTTAGACTGAAAATAAAGTTGGGCTAGGAAGCACAACTTAGGAAGGACGAGCTAGAATTTAACTAGGAAGAACCAAGGGCTCAGGAGTTCCCAGGGACTCAGCCCTAACAGGGCCCTGTGTATCTGCCTGTATCTCATCTCCACCTGGCTCCGTTTTGGCCCGAGGGGCCCCAAAGAGGCACCACCCATGTAGCAGGTACCCTGGATGCCCAGCACCTATGCAGCAGCTCTAAGTGAACAAAGAGAACCCCTCCTACTTGGTGTTTACATTCCCCCTTAAGGATAGGTCCCCACCCTTTGGACTAATTACACCTTCTGTAGGGGCAGGGGTGGTGGATTGGAGCCCTATTCAAGGGCCTGCCTCTTCTGTTCTCATCCTTTCTCTGGCCAAGGGTGAGTGGGGATGGAGCCCATGGAAGTGCAGCCGTAGCTCTCTACATGGATTCTCAACAAGGGCACTAATGAAAGGACAAAAATTTGATAAAAAGAGAGAAAGAGTACAAAGGACATTGCCCTTCATTGCCTAGGGAGAAAATAAACAGATCCAAGAATTTTTAGGTTAAGGCTTTTATTTTTGTAGTTCTGCCATCTTCCCAATTCTCTGCTAAATACTCAAAAAATGAGATTTACAAACAGTCAAGGACCATTCATCCAGCATTCTCCTCAATCACAGACGACAAGTAGGGAACAAATAGCCTGAGGGAGAGCCCAGATTCCTTCTCCTCTGACAACTGATCTAAGCTATTTCTATTTCCTGGTGAACATTTGTTAGCTAGGGGAGGAGGGTGAGTCAGTACCTACAGCCACTTCTACATCTGGGAGAGTCCCTACCTTGTTGGCAGTAGTGTTCTGGTAAAAACTGAGCAACGGTTCCAAAGAGAGAAGAGACCTAATTTGCAGTATCAGCTCATCTGTGATGTTAATAATGCCTTTAAGGACAGTTTCTCACTCTCAATGTGATGTCATGGACTGCAACACTGGGAAGAGATGTGCACATCATCAGGATCAGAGAATATGTTGACTGTATGTTACAAAGAGGGTAAGTGGGCTGGGGATACAGCGCAGTGGCACAGCACCCGCCTGGTGAGGACCAGGTAGTGAGGTCAATACACAGTAACAAAAGAATGGGGGCAACTTCAAGGGTATAGACAATGGCAAAAGTAATAATCAAGAGGTGATGAATTTTGAATAAATACCCCCATTTTTAATATATTTACCAGAGTTTATATATTTATATTTACTTTTTAAATTAGCTTTTTGCTTCAAGATTAATATCACAACCAGAATATTGACATCGACTGTCAAGTTACAGGACATTTTTATCACAGTCCTAATGTTCCAGGTTTCCTTTTATATCCACCCTCTTCCCTCCTATCCATACTTGCTCCTTAACCCCTGAGAACTGTTCCATATTTCTAAAATGCTAAGAATATTGTATTATAAACAGAATCACACAGTGTGACCTTTGGGGATTGGCTTTGCCCATTCACCATTATTTTCTAGATACACATAGGTTTCTATGTTATGTGTATCAAAAGTTCATCCTCTTTCATTGCCCACTCATAATCCAGTTTGTTTAACCATTTGCCATCTGAGTTGCTTCTGGTTTTGATTATTACAAATAGAATTGCTCTAAGCAGTTGTCTATAAATGTTTGTGTGAAGATAATTCTTCTTGTCTCTGGAAAAATGCCTAAGAGTGCCATTGCTGAGTCACATGGTAGTTTCACATCTAGGTTTCTTTCTATTAGTACACGTTTGTGATATATAATGAATACAGCTGTCTTCGTCATTTTCTCATTGCTGGGACAAAATACCCGATACCTACAAGTTACAGGAGGACAGGTTTATTTTGGCTCACAGTTTGTAGAGAATTCAGTCCATAGCTGGCTGGTTCCAAGGAAGGGTGGCATGGCAGGAAGTACCGCAGAGGAGAAATAGCTTGCGGCATGGCAATAGGAATAAGAGAGAGATCAAGAGAGGCAGAGGGGAGATTGTCCCTTCCAGGCCACGCTCCTAATGACCCACCTCCTGGGACCAGCTTCACCTCCCAATATCACATTTAGCTAATGCAAACTAATTTACTGATGAGTAGCATGCCAGTCACCTCCCCAGCTCTGAGGACATGAGACTTTGTGGGGATGTCTAGATATAAACCATAACAATCTCCCTCATGGAGAGTTGGTACATGCACATATTTCAGTCCTTTTTATTTCTCTTTCCCCTTCCCTCTCTCTTATCCCTGCACCCTTAAATCCCCTTCCCACTTGCAAAAGGTCTATCTTCCTGCTCTTTATCATCTATGTTTTATTTTGCTCTTTAAATTATTTTTTACTTTGGGTTTCGCATATGTGAAAAACAATGAGATATTTAACCTTCTACGTCTGAGGTGTTTCACTTAGCATTATGGTCTCAAGGTGCTTCCATTTTCCTACAAACGACTCATATTTGTCTTTTTCATGACTGAGTAGTACTTCTTTGGGCAAACATACAGTATTGCATTTATTCATTTGTTGATGGGTGTATAGGTCATTTCCAAAGATTTAGCCATTGTGTGCTGTGCTGTATACATGTGGTTATGAATGTATCATTACAATATGATATTGCATATTTAGGTTTCTAAGAGAGTACCGAACTTTTTCCAGACTAGCCGTGCCATTTATTTTCCCAGATTCTCCACATTCAAGCCAGTATTGGATGTTACTACTTTTTTCTCCATTTTGATAAATGTATAGTAATATCTCATTATAGTTTTAATTTGCATTTGCTTCATGGCTAATAAGGATGATTTTGAAAGACAGCCTTTCAGGATATAGTATTCAAGGTTGCCAGTCATATTCTTTCAGGGCTTCAAAACCTTCATTCCAGGGCCTCTTGGCCTTTAAAATCTCTGTTGAGCGATCTGCTGAAATTTGGATGGGTTTCCTCTTGTAAGTGATTTGGACTTCTCTCTCATAGCTTTCAATATTTGTATTTGTTCTGAATTTCTGACATTTCACCTAATACATTGTGGAGAGGTTCTTTTCTGGCCGTGTCTATTGGGGGTTCTAAATGCCTCCTTACTTGGCTGTCTTTCTCATTCACCAGGTACGAGAAATTTCCTACAATAATTTCAATGAATAGAATGTTTTAGACCGTAAGCCTATATTTCTTTGGCCTCTTCTACATCAATGAGCCTTAATTTTTTTCTTTCAGATTTATTCAAGTGCTATTTAATAATCTGCTCCCTGTGTCTTATTCTTTTGTTTTCTTGGTTTCTGCCTGAATGTTCCAATACACCCACCTCATTCCAAGTCCTGACACTTTTCTCCTGATTCATTTTGTGCACTGCTGAGACAGTCCACTTGAGTTTTTTACTTGACTTCTGAGGTGTTCATTTCCAGCATTTCTGCTTGGTTCTTTTTGTGACCTCTTATCTCTTTACTGAAGTGATCTTTCATATCCGGTATTGT
>PVJX010035427.1:0-18249 GCA_004027295.1 Dolichotis patagonum | reverse complement strand
GGATAGGTCACAGTCATGTCCGGCCAGGCAGAGAGGATCATGGGCAATGTAGGCAGACGCACCAAATGCCCACAGGAAGGTGGGATGGGGCGGCAGCAGTGAGGCTATCATGCTGCTCCCTACAACCCAGAGGGGCGGAGCCAGCATACAATGACCTTGATTGCACCTCAGTCTCTGAAAGCACACTCCAGAGGGCAGAAGCCCCTAACCTGCATGCTCCAGAAGAACCCTAACCAACAAGAAAAGGGGATGGGAATTACACTATACACTTGTATGGAAGGAACCAAAAACATGATGAGAGAGAGAAATAAGAAAAAGCACCCAGCCCCCAACCCTGAGAATATTGATCCAGGAGAGGTAAATACAAAAGAGATTGAGGGCAGCAAACATGCAACATCAAACACAGCGTTAGTGGGCATAAAGAGATATCTTTGGAACCTCGTAAATGAGATCAAAACTGAAATATTAATTCAAATTAAACAAGATATAAGGAGATTAATAAGACAGGCTGGGTACCTCTCAAGAAGACACAGACAGAAGAATGGAGGAACACAAAAGGAGAGAAATGTTCAATGAAGAGTATTATTAAAAAACACCTAGAATTCATGAAGCAGATTCAAAGAGATTACCAGCAAACTAAAGACTTCATAGAAAGTTGGCAAAACTGCTTGAAACAAAACAAACTAGAGATAGACTATCAAAACTTGAAAACAGGGTTGAAATATGTGATCCTGAAAGCAAGAACTCTTAAAAATAACAAGGGAGCAGGCAGTAACAATACAAAGGCTAGAGGATGACAGGAAGATCTATAACTTAAGAATAAAGCATGTGAATGAAGAAACAGGAGTCAAAACAAAGGAACTGCAAAGCCTATTCACAGAAATTATTAAGGAAAACTTCCCAAACATAGAAAAAGAAAATAATATGCAGATGTATGAAGCATACAGAAATCCAGCCACCTACAACCAAAACAGAGCTACACCCAGACACATAATAATCAAGATCCCAGAAATTCAATATAAGAACAGAATATTAAAAGCCATCAGAGAAAACAAACAGATCACTTATAAAGGAAAACCCATCAAAATCATGGCAGACTTCCCAACACAGATCATCAAGTCAAGAAGAACTTGGAGTGAAATAATTCAAGCCCTGAAGGAGAACAACCTCCAGCCCAGATTGATGTATCCTGCAAAACTCTCTCTAGAAACTAATGGAGAAGCAAGATGATTCCATGACAAAGAGGAACTGGGAGAATTTGTGACCACCAATGCAACCCTAAAAAAAATACTGAAGGACATTTTAGAAAGAGAGAAAAAGAATAGGAGCATTTCAGGAACAGTGACAGAGAGGCCTCAGTGAATGGGGCAGACAGTGGAGTTGAAGAGAAAAATTGACAAACAATGGCACAAAAATAGAATAGCACAAATAAGGCAGAAAAGATTGGCTGTAATCTCTGGTATAGAGGACCTTGAAATACTAACAGAGAGAAACACAGGCAGAGTAGATCAGGAGATAGGGTCCATTGAGATGCTCTATATAGGGAGGCAGTGGGACCCAAAGTAAGCAGTGCACCCTATGGGAGTGAAAGGGGAGGAATTGTCTAAAAAAGGAAGGCAGAGGATATTGTTAATAGGGTAACAAATTTTAAAATCTACATTATTCTCATCACTCTGCCTGGATGGATTACATGCTGCTCCAGTTTGTCTACGTACACTAGACTTGAGGACAAGGTCAGTTATACCAAGAATAAGAGGACATATTATGGTAATCATCCATAATTTCCTATCAACTCAATCTGAAGCCCTGTATAACTTATACTGTCTTATTATGACTGATCTTATTTGAATCTGGTTTGTTAGATTGCAATTTTGTATTGACTGATTTTATTCAAATTTGTTATGATTGATAGCAGCAAGTCTAAGATAATAGGCAACTACACTGGAGATGACAAGATTCACTAATATTCCCACTCTGGTTTGATTATTACCTGATTTTCAAGTCTTATAATGTCTCCAATGCTTTGTTTTTATTAACATTGTTATATACTGCTGAAACATCATGGTAACCATTGTTGATAACCTTGTATTGCAGTTTTATATGACTTTTTTGCTTCATGCTTTTCTAGGAATTGTTGTTTTGTCTTTCTTTGTTTTGCTTTTCTCTCTAATACAGAAAGGATAGATATACATGTAGAGACTCATGCATGTGTAGAGCTTATATACAGTTTATGAGAACCAACTATATAATGCACGTTGAAATGAGCAACTACATTGAAGAAAAAGAGACACAACAGTACCCAGTGCTGATTCCGTAATGTCATGATGTGAAATCCAGCAATACTATCATTCTTTGTTCAAAGCAATTTTAGCTTGTTTTGTTTCATTTAAGTTCAACACACATGAAGGTATAGACAGCTGTTTTGAATAGAATGAGAGACACTAGTATAGCCATTATTGGCTTCCCAATTGTCTCGTCTTGAAGACCTGAAATGCCTTCCTCGTCCTGTTCAGGTCAGTTCCATACTATGTTGTTTCATGTGAATTGCCTGTATGTGATGATCTGGACAACTACTTGGAAGAAAACAAGAGTCAATATGATAGATACAGAGTGAATATCTCTGATTGTCTAGCTTTGAAATTTATGCCTCTTACATTGCTTTCTTGTGATCCACTTTGTTCTGTTTTGTTGTGTTTAATTTTATCCTTTTGTATGTTTAAGTATGTAAAATGGATGGCCATATTACTGTTTTTGTCAGATCATGGAACAGAAATGTTAGCAGTCTCACTCTTTGAATGTCTACTTTGCATGTTTTAATTTTGTAATTTGAACAACTATTTCCAAGATATCAGTATGTAATTTATCAAGCAATTATTTCTTAGTGGGGTTTTTTTGGTTCTTTTGCTGTTTTCCTTGGAATTGTGTATTGTTACTGCCCTTTATCTGTTTTGTTTTTTTTTATTTCGCTTTACATAAAATATAAAAATAAAATAAAATATCATATCACTGTGATAAATGCATACACATCTTTATTGTGGGACAATTAATAACAGTAAATCTTGGAAGCAACATATATGTGTATCAACAGATGAATGGATACAGGAAAAAGTGGCATTTATATAATATGGAATATTACTATACCATAAAAATAACAAGTTTGAGTCATTTGTGGAAAAATTAATACAGCTTGACATCAGAATATGTGAAGTAAATCAGACACTATATATAAATTGCACACATTTTCTTACACCAGAAACCCAAAATATAAATACAAGAAAAAAATAAAAAATAGATAATAGAAAATATGGAGATAGATCTTTTGCAAACCAGAAATAGAGGAAGGAATGGAGGGAGGTTCAGAGTGAGTGGAGTATAAGTATAGCTAAAAATAATGACTATGGGATAAGTATCAACTCATCATTAGAAATGTAATCCTTATGTACTGAAAGCATGAACTACTAAAGTAAAAGTGGAAAAAAAGTCACTAAATGCTCCACCTGATTCCAGATTTTGTCTCTTCTTTGTTTTCTCATCCTCTCACATACCTTCACCCCAAGAACTTCAAGAGCTTCATCTGGTCACTACAGATCATCATTTATTTTTGAAACTCAGAGTTTATATGATCTATAGCCTCTTTGATTTTTTTACACTTTTATTGCTATTATTTTAGAAAGTTTCAGTGCTTGGCTTTTGATTTCCTCTATCTCACTGTGCTCTGGACTTGTCCTTGGTGAGCTGATATCTGGTTGCTTCTGTGTCTTGTTATTTTCCTGGTTTTTAGTTTGTACTTTTTCACTGGGTTGACACTTGTAGATTTCTTATTATAGATAGATTTACACCTGGTATTGAGGCTTTCCTAGGAAATATTTTCTCCTCAAGTATACCTTCTCTATGTAGGTGGTTCTTAGTCTTTGTGTCTATCTCAAGAAACTACCTTCCCAATCTATTGAGTGGGAGAAGTCATTCTCTATTTCGTTTAGCATTCAGTACTTTGGTACTGGAATATTGTGATCGTAATTACCCCATAAATCTCAGCACTGTCATACAGGGAAATAAAATTGATTATAACAAGTATGACATCCAGATAAAGTAGTATAGTTAGCAATAACAATAGTATCAAGCAAAGTCTTGCTACTAACAAACTATTGAACTGATACATTTAACCATAGGAACAAATTCTGAAGTTATATAGCACAATCCAGCAAAACTCTACCTCCTACATTCCTGTTTTTATTATTTATATGCTTATTTTCTCATATGTAGGAAATCATGTGATATTTAATTTTCCACATTCTGTACAGAAATCTTGGACATGAAAATCTCAATAAGCCAAGTAAGAAAACTCAGCTAAAAGCTTCAACAGAACAGACCAAACAGAAGAAAAAGTATCAGGTTCTGAATGCAAGTATTTTGAAGTATTATTCATAGACAGAAATAAAGGAAGTAATGGAAAAGGGGAATGCACTTCCTTCCACAAAGGAAGAAATGGAATGCACTTGCTTCCACAAAGGATGTAATGGAAAAGATGAGAAGAATAAAAAAAACCTCTGAGACACAAGAAGATAACATTTAGCTTATTCTCATACTAAACAGAGAACAACTATAGGTTGAGGCCATAGAAATCTTATTCAATATCTCAAATTTCAAATAATCTTAATGATGTAGCACCATAGAAAACTTATTCAATATCTCAAATAATCTTAATGATGTACCACAAGGGCTTAAAAAGCACAGATAAAACAAATAACATCAATAAAAGCAAAAAAATAAGGATTTAGAGCAAAAAGGAATGAAATAGAGACTAAGAGGGCAATATAAATGGTAAACAAAGTAAGAGTTACTGCTATAAAAATATACCAGTAGCTCTTTCTCTAGAGTATCCTTTAGTGGTCATTGTTAATTTATTATTGTGTTTTGAAACCCTATACTGCTTTAATTGTTCTGTTTAGTCTGATTTTATTCTACTTTATTATGTTTAATTTTATTATATTTGATAGTATGGAGAGCTATGTCAAAGATAATAAAATATATTGTGGCAGCCATTATTGAATTTTTATTATCTTGTTTTGAAGCCTTGCATTGCTTTCATCATTTTGTTTTTATTGCTTTTATACTATTTTGTTTTGTTTGATTGCATTGTGTCTGATGGTATAGGCAGCTACTTTGAAGGTAACAAGAAGTATAATAGTATCCACTGATGTTTTCCTATTATCTTATTTTGAAGTCCTGTATTCCTTTCTTTGGTTTGTTTTGATTGGTTTTATTCTGTTCTGCTTTCTTTGGTTTAATTGTGTCTGATGTTATGCACAGTTATTTTGAAGATAACAAGAGACATTATGATAGACATTGTAGATTTCTTTTATCTTGTTTTGAAGTCCTGCTTCCTTTCAGTGGTTTGTTTTGATTGGTTTTATTCTGTTCTGCTTTCTTTGGTTTAATTGTGCCTGATGTTATGGGCAGTTATTTTGAAGATAACCAGAGACATTTTGATAGCCATTGTAGATTTTTTTTATCATGTCTTGAAGTCCTGCACCATGTTCATTGTTTTGTTTTGATTGAATCTATTCTGTTTTATTTTGTTTCATATTATTCTCTTCAAAATAAAAATACATAAATGCTCAAAAATATAACATTAGAGAATATTTTGAAAAGAAAACTAAGTGCTACTAAATTGGAAGTTCTAGAAGAAAGAAAGAAATTTCTGGACACATACAACCTAAAAAAATTGAAATAAAGTTATATAAATCCCAAAACAGATCCATAAGAAGTAATGATATTGAATCAGACATTGTCTTCCCAAAATAAAAAAGAAACAAAGCACACACACAGCTGTACTGAAATGGGAAAAACTGAAACATTTCCTCTAAGATCACATGAAAAGGGTAAATACCCTGTAGACATTCTAGCCACAAACATTAGTCAAAAGAAAAATGGTTTGCAAATAGTAAAAAAGGAAGTGAAATTATTCTCATTTGATGGTGATAGGATTCAACAACAACAAAAAAGTTAAGATTCCATTAAAAACTATTAGAAATGATAAACAAACTCAGAAAGATAGCAGGATATAAACTCAATATACCCAAACTAGCAGATTTTCTAGACACTGTTAATGAAATAACTGAGAAGAAAATCGGTAAATAATTCAAAACCATCGCAAAAAAAATCTAGAAGAAATCCTAAATAAGGATGTGAAACAACTCTATGATGAAAACCACAAAACACTTAGAAACAAATTGAAGAAGCACTAAAAGATGAAAAGTTTTCCATGTTCATGGATTGGGAGAATATTGGTAATATGGTTATACTCCTGAATGTGACCTACATATGTAATGCACTTTCAAATCAAAATCGAGGTGATATTTTTAACAGAGCAACAAAAATTCCTAAAATTAATATACAAAGACAAAAATCCTAGTATAGTCAAAACAGTTAAGCAAAATAAAAATGCTGCATTTTTAGAAGAATTGCAATATTTGATTTCAAAACATGCTACAATGTCATGTTAACAGAATGACCAGTGGCATTAGTATAAAAACAGAAACAAAAGTCAGTGAAATACAAAAGCAAACTCAGAAAAATATCCATGAATCTTCAGCCCACTGATTCTCACAGAGGTGCTAAACATATTTTGAATAAAACAAAACCTCTTTACAAAAATAGTACTGGGAATACTGGATGGTCATGTGCAGAATATTGTAACTAAACTCCTGTGTTTGATACTGTAGGAAATCAAATGGAAATAGATCAAAGACCATAACATAGGACCTCAGACGCTGAAGCTAATAAAGAACACTAAGGAAAGCACTACAAGATATAGGTACAATGATTTCATTGATAGTATTCCAAAATTACAGGAGAAAATTAAGAATTGACAAATGAGATTAACTTAAATTGAAAAGATTTTGTACTCTGAAAGAAAAAAATCATCAGAGTGAAGAGACAACCCATAGAATGGGTGACAGTCTATGCCAGCTGCCATATTTATACAACAGAGAATTAATACACAGAACATATGAAGAAATAAAATTCTTAACAAAAAATAATAAGAATTCTAGTAAAAACTAGGCAAATTAGCTGTATAGAATCATCTCAAAAAGAGATGCGCAGTCAATAAATACATGAAATGATGATCGGTATTTTTTGTCATCACAGAAATGTAAATCAAAACAACAATGATATTCCATGTTGACCCAGTTGGAATGCCTATTACAAAAACCCAACAAAACAGCAAGTTAAAAAGAACCCTTATACAGTACTAATAACAATGTAAAATAGTATAACCACCATGAAAAATAGAATGAAAATTTCTCAAAAACCTAAATATAATATATGATCCAGATATCCTACTTCTGAGTATACATCCAAAGTTAATAAAGTCAGCATCCATGGATACTTGCATACTCTTATATACTTGGACACAACTGACAGTAATCAAGATATGGAATGAGCCTAGATACCCATCAACAGTTGAATCAATAAAAAAAATCCATACTTTCACAGTGGAATATTATTCATCCATAAAGGAAAATGAATTCATGTCAGTTGCAGGAAAATGAGTAGAACTGGAGTATATCATTTTCAGCAAAGTGATCTAGAAACACAATTATCACAAGTTTTCTCACAGATGGGGAAAATGTCTTCAAAATAGAAGTGGGACTATAATGAACTGAGAGGGAGGATGGGGTAGAAGTCAGGTAGAAGAGTGGAAAAAGAGTGGGTGGGAATGATTGATACACAATAAAAAGGTGCAAGAAAATATAGTAAATCCCACTAACTTACACAGTTAATATATATTGATAAACTTTTAAAATGGAGCAATTTAAATTGTAAAACTGAAAAAATAGAATAACTAAAATAAAATGGCATTGAGATGAAAGAAAACTGAACATAATAGAAAAGGATTCATAAACTCAAAAGATACAATTGTCTAAAAGATATGACAAAAATGAAATAAAGGGGAAAAAACTGTGCATATATCAAATGGTAATGAACATGTGTAATCAGAGGCCCAAGAAGAAAAGAGGAATGAAGCATAAAAAATACTTGAAGAAATAATGACTATCCTCTCCTGATTATTTCCAATATTGATAAAAGACAAAAATCCACAAAACCAAAAAAAAAAATGCTCAACACATCTCGATCAGGATAAATATAGAGAAGACACCTTTGGATCCAGAGTCAAATTCTGAAGGCCAAGGGCAGACACAAATCTTGCGAGCAACCAGAGATAAAAGTTACATAGAAAAGGAACAGGTAGAGTGAGAATATCACATACAAGAGGTGAGATAAATGGACATTAATTTCTTTTCATAAATAATGAAGATGATATAATTTCAAATATTCTTTAAGAGTGAAAGAGTAATCTAAATATTTTAGGCACACAAAGCTAAAACAATTCATTTCTCACAGACCCACATCATGAAGACTACTTAGGAAAATTAAATAAGCAAATAAAAAATAATGTGACATATAAATCTTGTTCTGTAGAAAGAGATGAGAAATATCAGCAACCATTAATTGGCTAATATACAACAGTAACATTTTAAACATTGGTTCATATTTTTTAATCTATATTATTTCTTAATCTGTATTAAGAAATATTCTATATTATATTATATTATTGTTACTAAATAATCTATATTATTAAACTACTTAAAAACTATTGGCAGTTAAACATAAACATAAGAATAAAGGAATGTGTGATTTTTGGCACATGTTATATGAACTCAAAGGCTGGGAATGTAGTATTAAAATATGCTACATAAAATTATTAAATAGCTCATGAAAGTATGTTGTGATTGTAGACTATGATCACTTAAAGGCATACTATAATCTGTAGACAAACTATTTTTACATATAGAAAACATAACTAAGATATGAATACAGAAAATATACTAGCATAACTAATTTACTAAGCAAAATTTTTTACAAAACCTATAGAAATGTAGGAACAGAAAAATAAAGGTCCAATGAGACAAATATATACCAAATATCAAGATGATAGAATTAAATATAAAACATTAGTGATTAGTTGCAAATAGGGTAAACATCAATTAAAAAGATTGTCAAATTTAATAATAAGGTAGGAATCCATACATGTTTATTAATTTACACATAATTTAATAAAAAAGATGCAAATGATCAAAAGATGAAAAAGATATACCCTAAACTCTAAGCATAAGAAAGGCATTACAGCAGAGATTTCATGAACAAAATGCAAACTGCACAGGAAACACTTCAGAGAATCAACAACTGGGATCTCATATTATTGAAAAGTTTCTGCACTTCAAAAGAAATTACCATCAGAGTAAAAAGAAAACCCACAGAATGGGAAAGAATTTTAACCAGCCACCCCTCAGACAAAGGGCTTATATCAAGAATACATAAAGAATTGAAAAACATCAAGCCCCCCAAATTCAAAGACCCTCTCCAAAAATGGGCAGCTGAGATGAACACACAGTTCTCAGATGAAGATATATAAATGGCAAACAAATACCTGAAGAAATGTTCACCCATCACTGGTCATTCGAGAAATGCAAATTAAAACAACAAAGAGATAACATCTCACACCAGAAAGAATAGCTGCCATCAAGAAATCAACTGATAACAAATGTTGGTGAGGCTGCAGGGGGGAAAAAGGAATATTGATTCACTGTTAGTGAGAGTGCAGACTGGTGCAACCACTATGGAAATCAATATGGAGAATTCTCAGAAGACTAGGATTGGAAGCTCCATTCAATCCAGCTATTTCCCTCCTGGGTATTTTCCTAGAAAAACTGAAAAGTTCATATCATAGCGATATATGTGCACCCATGTTCATAGCAGCACAATTTGTAATAGCTAAATCTTGGAAACAACCAAGATGCCCATCAACTGCAGAGTGGATGAAAAAGATGTGGTATTCTTATACAATGGAATATTACTCAGGTATAAAAAAGGATGCTCTTGAGGCCTTCATGGGAAATGGAGACAAATTGAGACTATCCTCATTAGTGAAATAAATAAGAATCATATTTATAAATATCACATTGTTTCTCTAGTGTAAAAATTAATAAGAACTTTAGGAGTAATAAAACCCCTAATGTGTAATTGCTACTATGCAAAAGAGAGGAAAAGAAAGTGCTCTAAAGGATATAACTGCATGTATGTTTAAGTGTGTAAGACAGATGACCATATTACTGTTTTTGTTAGAATGGTGAGCAGAAATGTTAACAGTCTCACTGTTTGAATGTCTACTTTGTATACTTCAATTTTGTAACTTGAACAACTATTTCCAATGATGAGAGTATGTATTGTATCAAGTGGTGATTTCTTAGTTTTTTGTTTGTTGTTGTTGTTGTTTTGGGGGGTGTTTGCTTGTTTGTTCTTGTTCTTTTATTTTTTTCTCTTTGTAATTCTCTATTGTTGCTACCATTTTTCTGTTTTGTCTGGTTGTTTTTTTCTCTTTAAATAAAATTAAAAAAATAAAAAATGGGCAATACTACTATCAACTATACTAATATCTGACAATTTGAAAGTTATTATAAAAATATTCATAAGTATAAAGACATATATATGTATGTATATATATTTATATATATGCATTACAAATCGCCCTTCAAGATCACATGTGGAAAAATTCAAAGAGACTGTTTAAACACTAGAGAACTGCACAATTAAGTCAAAGTTGGAACATCTGGATCTCACTGCAGAGTCTTGTTAGTATTGAAAGGTCTGCATTGAAAGGCTGTAGAGTCTGAGATGTGAAGTTAAAGAAACTGCACTGGATACATGGAGGGAGCTGTGCCAAGAGGAAGTGAGGATTAGAGCTCATCTGAAGAAACCAAAGTGCAACTTCCTTCTTCTGTCCCCTTTTTATTCCACTCATGCTACAAATCTACTAGCTGATGCCACTCACACCCAGGATGGTTTTATTTCTTCATTTAATTCATTTAGCCATGCCCAGAGTACTAGTCTAATCAGTTAGGCAGCTCTAACTCAAGTTAAAACAACATTTATCTATTACACCTGGAAAGCACTCACAAGAAATACAAAATAAATTCATAAAACATAAAGTAGAGATTGTAAACAAAGTCAGACAATCGTATGTTAAAGTCAACATCATATTAAAGTTTAATAATTGAATGTTTTCTCTCTAAAATCAGGAACAAGAAAAATATGTTCACTATCACCATTCCTGTTCAAAATAGTTATAGAGCAAAAGACAAAAAAAAGGAATATATACAGGAAAGGAAAGAATTAAATTATCACTATATCCTGATGACCTGATACTCTACACAGAAGACCCAAAAATGCCTACAATTCCCAAATTCATTGTCATAACAGGTTACAAATTCAACCCTTAAAACAAAATATCATTCATATATACAAATAAAACACTATCTGAGCCAAAATTTACAGACACTATGATTTTCACAATAGAACCAAGAAAAATGAAATACTTAAGAATCAAACTACTGACTGAAGTGAAAGAGCTAGACACCGAAAATTATAGTACTCTGAAAAAGGAGATTGAAAAGAAAATCAGAAAATGTAAAAAAAAATCTCATGTTCTTAGATAAGCAAAACCAATATAGAGCAAAAGGCCATACTTCCAAAAGTGTTATACAGATTTAAGCAATCCCAATCAAAATATCTACAGTATAACTCACAGAACTGTAAGAAACAATCCTAAAATTTATATGGAACCAGAAGAGATCTTGAATAACAAAAGCAGTTCTGGACATCAAAGGCAAGCCAAGGAACATAACAATTCCTTATTTGAAGTCATATTACAAAGCTTCCATGATAAAAAAAATAGCATGATATTAGAAAAAATATAGGCCAAAGATCAATGTAACATATTAAAAATGCAGAAAGAACTAAAAGAACACTCAGCTACCTTATCGTTGATAAAGGTGTCAAACATGTTCACTGGGAGAAAGATAGCCTCTGTAATAAATGATGCTGGAAAAACTGGATTTCCATATGCCAAAGATTAAGCTACACTCATATCTCTCACCATGCACTAAACTAAAATCAAAATTGATCAACAATCTAAATATTGAAGCAGAAACATTTAATCTGATGGGAGATAAAATAGGTAAAACTCTTTAAGACATATGTGTAGTCAAACAATTTATGAACAAATACCCAATCGCACAGGAAATATTACAAAATATCAACAACTGTAATCTCCTTATATTAAAAAGCTAATGTACAGCAAAAGAAGCCACCATCAATGTAAATAGCCAATAGATACAATGAAAAAATAATTTAACACCCACACCTCAGACAAAGGACTAATATCTAAAATATATAAAGAATTCAAAGAACCATATTCTCCAAATTTAAACACTTAATCCAGAAATGAGAATTTGAAATGAATGGATACTTCTCAGATGAAATACAAACAGCAAATAAATACATGAATAAAATTTTAAAATCACTAGTCTTTCAAGAAATGTAAATTAAAACAACAATGAGATTTATATCACCTTAGAAAGAATGACTACAATAAAAAAAATCAACAAACAACAATTGCTGGAAAGGCTTTCCCACAAAAGGAATGCCTCTCCAATGTTTGTGGAAGTGTAAATTGGTACAACCAATATGGAAATCAGTATGGAGATTCTTCAAGAAACTAAAACTAGAGCTTCCATTTGACCCAACTATTTCCCTTTTTGGCATTTTCCTGGATGTGTTAAATGTCATACCACAGCAATATATGAAAACTCATGTTTATAGCAGCACAATTTGTAATAGTTAAATCTTGGAAACAGCCTAGGTGCTGAGAAATGGATAAATGGATAAAAAAATGTGGTTTTTAGATACAGTGGAGTACTGATCTGCCATAAAGAAGAATAAGCCTAGCCATTTTTGCATAAGTGAATGTACCTCGAGACCAGACTTTTAAGTTCAGTAAATCAGCCAAATATGTGAAATATTAAATTTTTTTCTCTTGTGTAAGAAACCAACATTAATAAGGAACATTTTCAAATGGGAAGGAGAATAGGGAGGGTGGGGAGATAAAGCAGAAGGGAGAAAAAGTGAGAAAAAAAGAATAGAAGTACCAAAATGGAAACAAAACTTTTGTTAACAAGGAGGCCAAAAAGGGTTGAAGGGAGTGGAGTGGAATGGCAAAAAAAGAGAAATCAAAATATATTATATACAAGTAAATTCTGTATGATGAATGAGGTCAATTTGTGTATCAAAAGTATGTGAATAAAATTATTTAAAAGTTTTAAAAACATTGGATTTTTTAAAAAGATTAATAAAATCATTTAACATCTAAAAATTTTATCTAGAAGACCAAAGATTTAATCATTAATATCAGGACTTAAAGAATTTATTTTTCATAAATTATAGATGTTACAACTTTAAAGAAGATATTGTGAAGAACTACATGCCACTAAACCTAACACTGAAGAAAAAAATGAACAAATTATTCAAAACAAATTATCAAAATTGACATAAGAAATAGAAAATTTTTATTTGTGTTTTAAAAAATTTTTTGAGAAAAAGTCTTGCTACATAGTTTAGGCTGACCTTGAATTCAGGCTGGTCTCAACTCATGGTTGAGACACTGCTTTAGTATCTCAAGGGCTGAGATTAATGAAATTGGATTCATAATTAAGTAACTTCTATGTATACATCTGCATTAGTCACACTAGCTGCATTCTAATTATTTAAAAGCCATGTCAATGTATCAAATGGCAGCAATAAAGGGTAAGTACCAATTCAAAACACTTTGATCATTATTGAAAAATTCTATAGGATAACCTTGATTCAGTACAGTCTGAAAGTTCCATTAAGTAATTTTTCTAAAAACTTAAAAGATGATTTAAAATTTCTCTGGGAAGTCTAAAGACCTAGTAGAGTCAAAACTATCTTGAAAAAGAACAAAATGAAAAGACTCAGGCCACCTGAATTCAAGACTATCTAGAGCAATAGTAATCAATAAATTGTAGCACTATCAAGAAGAAAAACAGATCTCTGGAAAAACTAGAGTAGATAAATAAGCTTCCATGTAACATTTTCCAAAAATACTGCAAAGCTAATTGCTAGGTAAAAGGGGCATTCAAAAAAGTTACTAGAACATTTGGACATCCATATGGAGGAAATGTCTAAACTATGACTTCATAGTACACACCAAATGCAGTTTTTAATGGATCATCAATTTAACCACCACAGTTACAACTATAAAGTTAATGGAAGAACATATAAGATAATTTGTTTTCAGATTTGTAATTGGATGGAGTTTCTTAGAAGACAAAAAGTATGGACCATAAAAGAAAATAATACTGTTTACTTCATTGATATTAAAATGTTTTGGTAATCACAAAGCATCATTAAGTTAATGAAACTGTAAGCTACAGGTAGGATGGAACTATTTGCAAAATAGACAAATTTCCTGTAGTGACACATGAGGCAAGAGGATTGTGATGAGTTTGAGAACAGTCTGCACCTTGAGTTCAAGGCCATGTGCTGCACTGTGAGTTCAAGGCCAGACTGGAATATATGGTAAGTCACTCTCTCGACCTCTCTCCAATAAGAAAAGAGTGGACAGATGACATATCCAGGATACAAAGAAATAATACTTGCAAATCAATAACAAATGAAAATCTAGTTAGAAAAATTGGGTAAAATACTTGGAGAAAACCTTAAAAGTGAAGATATGTAAACAGTCAATCCTCAACATAATCTTGCATCAGTAAAATGAAAATTAAAACAATGAGAGAATGCTGCATACCCACTAGAATTGTTAAAAGTAAAAAAAAATGACATCAAATCTTGGAAATGGATAGGGTGATCAAAATACTCATAAGGCCTGGGCAATTTAGAAAAATTGTATTTCAAAGTAAAATTTAAAATAATGCTATGGATGTAGCTCAGTAGCAGAATATTGCACAGGTAAGTACCTAAATTCAATCTCCAGTAACACACACCTCACACGCACAAAGATATCTTAAAGCCAAGTGATAAAATACATCAATAATATTTGAAAACTACTTTCAGAAGGCTGTATAGAATAGTGTTAATTAAACAAATAGAAGCCAAGAATCTTGGGGGAGGGACAAATTCACAACTGAATAAGAAATGAAAGTGGAATAAAAACATTTTCAGACAAAAAACAGCTGAGAGAATGCATTATAAACAGACTTCACTACAAGAAATACAAAGGGAAATTTTTTAGGGTACAATGAAAGAACCCCAGGGGGAAGCTTGAATCTACAAGAAAGAATGAATAACATTAGAAGTGGTAAGCATGTTCATTAACATAAAGGATTATTTTAAGTAACTATTGAAAGTCTAAAGAAAAGTTATAAATCCATCACAAAATATCTAAAAGAGCAGGAAATGTGTTAAGAATATTTGATGGGGTTTATAACACAAGTAGGAGTAAAATATGTGATACCAACATCAATGGTTAGGAGAAATATAAATGGAACTGTATCATTTCAAGTTTTTATATTGTAAATTAGTAGAATATTCATTCAATTTAGAATCTGATAAATTAGGTACATATATAGTGTATTTCTAGAATAACCAACAAAGTTTTACTCAAACGCAGTTTAGAAGCCAATACAAATACAAATTGAATTGCTAGCATATCTTTGTTTAATAAGGAAAAAGACTGAAAAAAAGGAAGAGAGTAATAAATACAAATGGGCAAGTTTAAAAACAAATAGAAACATGATAATTTAATGCCTCCATATTTAAAATAATAAACACAAATTATGTAATTCAAAGACAGAAATTGTCTTTTTTAAAGAGTAACCTATATGTTATTTAAGAGACACATTTTAAGCATAAGGTCATAAACATATTTAAAATAGATGTAAAAAGTTAGGCCCGGGATTTAGCTCAGTGGCATAAGTGCCTGCCTTGCAAGTGACCTGGTACAAAACAACAACAACAAAAAAAGGATATACAATGTTACAACTACTATTAGAATATGAATATCAGCCAATGTAGACACCCAACAAAGGAAGATTACCAGAAATAAGGTGGGTTATGTCATAATATTAAAAAAGTTCAATTCACAAGGAAGATTCAATAACCATAAATGTTTATGCTCTTAATTAGATAACTTCAAAATAGAAGAAAAATTGGCAGGTTAAAGAGAAAAATTCAAGAAATCCACAATGATAGTTGGAGGGATTTTATTTATATTTTTGGCTTGGGAGTGTCTTATTTTATTATTCTGTTTTTATTTTTGTATTAGGAGATTAATCTCAGGAACTCCCACAGGCCATATATACACTTTACCATTGAGCTACATTCTCAGATCTTTATGGTTGTAGATTTTATCACTCTTCTCAGAGTAATGGATGGAACAAAAATCATGCAAAAATACAAGATTGAATGACTGTTGTGACTGACATTATGGAACACTATATCTAACAATTGTAAAATATACATTGTCTACCAAGTAAACATAGAATGCAAATCAAACCAAACCATGTACTGGGTCTTAATATGATTACTAATAGTTTCAAGAAATTGAGTTCAGGAGGTGGAGACTGTGAAGGGGGACTCTCAGTCTGCTTGGCCTGGCCTGGGGAGAGCTTAAGATCAGCACACCCAGCAGTTGAGTTCATATTCATGCCCCTAGGACAGGGGATTGCATCCCAGAGGTTCTGCCAGCCCCAGTTCACCACGCTCAGCTTCTGCCCCTCAATTTAGGGATCCAAGAGCCTGCAGGGGAGGTAGGACTGTGTGAGGTGAGTTCCAGTGCCACAGGAGAGAGTTTAAGACCTGCTCTCCATGTGATCGAGTTTCTAGCTAGCTACCGGGACACTGGACAGAGCCCAGGAGGCTCCAAGGCCTCAGTCCACCACACCTAGTGGCCTTCTTACAGTTCAGTAGGCAAAGACCAAGCAGGCAGACTCTCAGCCCGGTTGGGGTGGCCTGGGGAGAGCTTGAGACAACCACTCACAGCAGTGGAAATCATATGCACCCCCTTAGGACAGGGGACTGCGCCCTGGAGGTTCTGCTGGCCCAAGTTCACCATGCCCAGGTTCTGCTTTTCAATTTAGGGATCCAAGAACCTGTGGGGGAGCCCGGACTGTTCCAGGAACTGAGCGTGTGGGAGGTGATTTGCCACGCACAAAGAGAAAGCTTTCGAACAACGCTCAAAGCAAGGACATATAGAAAAATGACAAAAGGAAAGACCAAATGGCAGGCTATAATCCCCAGCCCAATCCAAGAAATCTTAGGAGCCATGTACATAGAAGAAAATAGAAGCCATACACCTGAAATGACTGAAATGATATCAACTGAAATAAAGAAGCAACTAGGGGAAAATATGGAGAAACTCAAATCAGAAATAATTGCCCAGGTAAAGAAGAAATGATAAAAATAATGAAAGAAATAGTGAACACATCTAGTGAAGACACAGCTAAAAATTTAGAGGAACAAAGTAAAGAGATAGAATCTCTGAATGAACACTATAAGAAACAAACAATACATAAAGCAGATTCAAAGAGATATACAGGAAATAAAAAATTCTATTGACACCTGTCAAAACCGCCTCAATGTAAGTGAAGATAGAATTTCAGACCTCAAAGATAAGATCACAGCTAGTGAACAGGAAATGAAAGATCTTTTAAAAATAACAAAGAATCAGGAAATAACAATTCAACAGCTGTAAGATGATGCAAAGGAAAATAACATAAGATTAATAGTGATAAATGAAAAAGAAGGGGACAGCCCAAATGATATCAAGAGAATATTTACAGAAATAATAGCTAAAAACTTCTTGAAGATTTGCTGCATCCTGTTTGCCAATATTTTATTGAGATTTTTTGTATCCATGCTCATTAGGGAGATTGGCGTACAGTTCTCTTTTTTATTTGTGTCTTTCTCAGGTTTTGGTACTAGAGAAATATTTGCTTCCAGGAATGACTTAGGAAGGATTGCTTCCCTTTCAATTTCATTGAAGAGTTTCAGGAGTGTTGGAATTAAGTCTTGTTTGTATTTCTTTTAGAATTCCTCAGTGAATCCATCTGACCTGGGCTCTTCTTTGTTGGCAAGGACTTAATTACATTTTCAATTTCATTAATAGAAATTGGGTTATTCAGCAGTTTTACATCTTCCTGATCCAGCTTTAGTAGTTCATATGTATCTAGGTATCTGTCTATTTCTTCTGTGTTATCGGACCTATGAGAGTAGAGGTTTTCAAAATAGGTGTTAGTGATCTTCTGTATTTCCACTGAGTCTGTAGTAATTTCACCTTTTTCATTCTTTATTGCATGAATTTGAGTT
>PVJX010035426.1:0-18249 GCA_004027295.1 Dolichotis patagonum | reverse complement strand
GTGGGTAAGATGGATGACCATATTGTTGTTTTTGTCAGATCGTGGAGCAGAACTGTTAACAGTCTCACTGTTTGAATGTCTAATTTACATGCTTTAACTTTGTAATTTGAACAACTATTTCCAAGAAGTCAGTATGTAATTAGTCAAGTAATAATTTCTTAGGTTTTATTGTTGTACTTTTCCTTTTTTCCTTGGAATATTGTATGGTTGCTACCCTTTATTCTGTTTTATTTTGTTTTGTTTTTTCCTCTTTAAATAAAATTATAAAAAAAATTGTTAGTCACATATGGCTTGTGAATAGTATACTGGACAGTGTGGTTCTAGACGTTTATCTGACTCACAGGTAAGTGAATTAATCAGAACCTGGTCCTGCTCCTGCTGCTGGATTCTAAAACCGCCCAGAGATGGTGATTCAGTGATTTCTAACCCCCTAGACCTACAACTCAATGCACAGGTCCATCCCTCAGCACTTGCAAGCATTACTGGAGAACTTTGTGAAATGCCTTGTGGGATCAAGAATTTTTTCAGAAGATAGATATTTTTTTTATTTGTATCTTGATGTAAGACACACCTCACTGTGACAAAATGCTGGAAAATACAGAGGAATAACCAATAATTCTGTCTTGGTGAGTTAGCTACTGTTGATATTTTAGCATAATTTCTGTACCTTTCTTTTTTTATTTGGTCTTCTTTTAAAAGATTTTTTTCTGTATTTTCTGTGCTATTTTTCACATCACCGAGAGCATTCATATTTTGTTATTTGCATCCTCCTTTATTAAGTTAAAGTTTTTCACTGCAAAAGTATATACATTTGTCTTGTGTAATATGAAATATATATACATATTTACCAAACAGCTAAATTGGGTTAACATGCAATACTTCACATACTCATCATTTATTGTGGTTAGAACACTTAAAATCACTCCAATTTTGAGAATATAATACATTATTATTAATTATAGTCACCATGTTGTATAACATCTCCAGAACTTATGTCTTCCACCTAACTGGAGTTTTGTATTCTTCAAATAACATTTTTCTATCTCTTTCTCCTTTAACCACTGGTAATCACCAGTCTATTCTCTGCTTCCATGAATTCAATTTTTAAATTAAATTAAATTTAATTTAATTTTTGGGTACTGGGCATCGAACTCAAGACCTTGTACTTGCCAGGGATTCAGCTTTTTTAGATTCCAAATATAAATTTCTGTACATTTTTTTTTCTTTTTGTGCCGGGGATCGAACTCACAGCCTTGCGTTTGCCAAGCAGGCACTTACGCCGCTGAGCTAAACCCCTGCCCCATAGATTCCAAATATAAATTAAGATTATGCAATGTTTGTCTACCTGTGCCAGGTTAATTCATTTCACTCAGTATCCTCTAGGTTCATCTGCATTGTCACAACTAACAGGATTGTATTCTTTTAAGGTCGAATAGTATTCTAATTGTATGGATTGCATTTTGCTCGTCTGTTTATCTGTTGTTGGACATCTAACCTCCCTGTTTGGGGTACACCAAACAGTGCTGCAGTGTGTGTGGAATTGTAGATATTTCTCTGACATACTCCATTTCCTTTGGAAGTGTATCCAGTAGTTGGAGTGCTGGGTCATATGGCAGTTGTATTAATTTTTTGGGTTTTTTTTTGTTTTTTTTTTTTTGGTCTTTCTCAGACAGGTTCTCAGTATGCAATTCAGACTGGCCTTGAGTTCACTTTGTATTCTCCTGCCTCAGTCTCCCCAGTGCTGGGATTACAGGCATGCACCACCATGGCCAGCCAATTTTTGCTTTTTTGTAGATCATTTCTCATAACTATTTTCTTGCATCACTACTCTTCACAGGCAATATATAAATTATATCAATGATTAGTAATTTATATAACCAGTCCCCTATTTCTATACTACTCAGTTGTATCTGATTTTTTTATTATTAATAAAGCTGTACCAAACATTTTGTGCAAAATGATTGCTCATAATTTGTACTATTTGCTTAAACTAAATTCCTGAAGAAGAATTACCAGTCTAAGAAAATGAACAGTGTTAAGGCTAGCTCTTTCACAAGAAGAGGTGAAGTTGATGTGGACCCCATGCTGGCTAAGTGGTCAATTCTTGACCTTCTAAATGTTGATCATCACCTCACCCCATACTGATGTCAAATCTATCAGGGTAGATTTTTTTTTTGGTACGGGGGATCGAACTCACAACCTCACGCTTGCCAGGCAGGTGCTTATGTTGCTGAGCTAAATCCCCAGCCCCTTTACTTTTAAAATTCCAATTTCTTAGCCTTTTTGAAAATCAGGAAGACATCACCTACCTCTCAGTCTCCTGGCAGCATTTCTGTTTGTTACATTTCCTCAAACATGAAGCTGACTTATCTGTGAGCAAGTTCAATTTATCCAGATCAGAAGACTGAACTTTTCTGGGGCAGCAAGGTGCTTTTCTACAACCTTTCTGTACCTAGAGCTTCAAATCCTCTTACCAGTATCATTCCTCAATTTTCTTCCCTGGTTCTCATTCTCCTTGATAAGGGAACTCAAAGGAATCTGTGGCAGAGATTGTGAGCTACTAGACAAAATCCATGGTCTTCTCTTTTCAGAGCACACAGCTGGGTGACATTTCCCATGCTCCCCTGCAGCTGGGTGTGGACATGTAATTGTGTTTCTGCCGGTGGAGTATGAGCAGAAGTGGAGTACCACTGCCACGCCTGGCCCATTAAACCCAACATGGGATGGAGATGACACCCGCAGCAGCTCTGAAGTCACATGATGAAGTTCTCAGAGCCTTTGTTAGCCAGTGTGGCAGAGAGGCATCCTGCTGATCCATTCAGCTCGTGGCTGTGGTTTGGATGTGCTGGAGGCTTGGTCCTGTGTGGCAGTGCTGAGAGGTGGTGGGAGGTGTGAGAGGTGGGTCCTGGGGGGAGGCAGTTAGGTCATTAGGGATGCTGTACCCAGATGGGATTAATCCTGGTCTTGAGGGATGAATTATTTCCCCCAGGAATGAGTTGTTATAAAAGAGCAGTACTAGATGGCTGGGGATTTAGCTCAGTGGCTTAAGCACCTGCCTGGCAAGTGCGAGGTTGTGAGTTCAATCCCCGGTACAAAAAAAAAAAAAAAAAAAAAAAAGCAGTACTAGCTCTTCCCTCTCTGTCTCCCTATGTTATTATTTTTCAGCTGCTCCCCACACTGTGGTACTATCCACTATCTGATCTCAGACTCTCAGCCTCCAAAACTGTGAGACAATAAACCTTTCATTTCAGCAGTGACAATGGACTAAGACTCCTACCTACTTTTGAACGTGTATTTGATGGTGTACCTGTTTTTCTCTTACCCCTTTTTGTGGTCCTTTGCAATTTATAATCTCATTTGTTTTTTTCAGAGCTGTTTTTCCTTTCATCTTGGATCATGAGATCAATGATGTCTAACTTTCCTCCACATATCTTGAGATTTTCCTTCCTAATTCTTGGCGCAGAGTCAAGCTCCCAGATGACAGTGACCTTTTGCCTACTTTTGAGTTGTAAACAGATTTCCCTGGTTGTGAGAATTACATCCAGAATTGTGCCTTCTTTTCATAATTTTCTCTGTTTCTTAAGGCAATGAATTGTTGTTTGCACAGAAATTGAGCAGAAATTGTATTTTTTTATTATTAATAGAAAAGAAGTATTTACACTCTCAGTTGTGTGGTGGGGTGGGTCTTGAAAAATGGATATATCACTCTGCAGCTTGGATGAGTTTGAATGGCTGGGTTCGGCTGGAGAAAGAGTAGAGAAATAAATGAACCTACAGCACAAAGCAAGAAGAATTTGGAGCTCTGGAGGCAGTACAAGAGGAAAGCGGGGTGGAGAAGAGATGAGGGCATGAGGCAGGAAGCTGGGCCACTCCATGAGGGGAGTCAGCCTACAAAATTCTCACGGTGTATGATGGCTAAAGAACTTTAATGGTGTCTAACTTGGAGCAGGTGTGGATCCCCGCTATTCCCCTGAAGGGCTGCCACAGAGCTGGGTAGGGACAACACACAAGTGGTGAAACTGTCCACACATCGATTTCGGTACATGCAGAAGCTCAGAGCCAGAGGTGTCAGCAATGTCAACCCTTTCCCACTTTCTGCTGTGGCCTCCCCCTGGGAACTGGCCAAACGTTTGAGAAGGACTTTAGACTTCCACTGCATGTAGGATGGAAATTTGAGCCAATTTTGTCTAGAAAGGCTTTAGCTAACAGTCAGTGCAACATAAGACATATAGCAATGGTAAACATATAGCAATGGTAATATTATACATATCATAGATAAAATTAGGATTGAAGTATGTAGGTGAGGAACTTAGCTCTGAAAACAGAGAAGTTACATAATGCATGTGTGAGGAGACCTGTGTAGTGACTGAGTTTGGCCTTGTTCTCAGGTTCTCAGCTTCCAGTTCCTTGTCCCAGAGGAGGGCTCTGCTGTGGAAGACCCAGGGCCAATCCTTGGACACCAGGCACTTCTGATCCTCAAGGGCTCAGCTCATCCATGAGCTTCCCATGGGTCTTTGAATTTACCAGTGATGAGATGTCAGTGGGCTGAGCTCAGGGCTATGTCTGTTAGAGTGAGTAAGAGGTTCCTACCATCTTGGAGACAGATTTTCCCCCAAAGGAGAAGCATGTGAGAAGTAATGATTCATTAATAAGCTCATCAGTTTTCAAAAAGATATTTGATCTGATACTAGAATGCTTTCTTGATTTCCATCAGAGATTAGGCACTGAACCAGAAGAATGAACCAAAGATAAGGATGTACTAGGCCAAACAGCCACTCATGGTGGAAGAGTTGGTTTAAGATATTGTTTGTCTGACCTACTGTTCTCCTCTTGTTCGGATAAAGATAAATGTTTGTGTGTTGACTGGTGAAGCCAGAAGGAAATTTCCTGAGTGCAAAGTGCCAATGTGCAAACCCTGAGATAAAAATTCATAAATAGACCTAAAGCCTGACCCAGAGCCAGGCTCAGTGTCCTTGGGCTGGTAGGGCGTGCAGGCCAGGGCCCAGTTTGGAGAGGGTGGTTGAGATTGACAGCTGGTGTGGAAATTTCCATGAGCTCTTGGGAAGCTCCGGTACTCCCATGGCACTAGGAAGACGTGAGTTATGAAGTAGACACAAGACATGGACCCAGCTCATAAGGAGATAGGTCCTTGGAAAAAGGATACAGAAATGCTTGCCAGGAAAGCAAGGGAACAAACAGGTTGCAAAATCCTACACTGAAGGTCAAGGCATGGGACTAATCAGGAAAAGTCAATATTATTATCCTATTATTTAAATACCATTTTACATTCTAAGGAAAATGTTTAGAATATTAACTTCACATTAAGCTAAAAGTTGATTTTATTTTTTTAAGACTAATAAGAGGAGTGCTCACAATACATTAATTTTTAAAAGGAAAAAACCTGTAGTATAAGACTTCAGATAAAAAAAAAGACTTCAGATAGAAATTACAAAATCATTTTTAACACAGAAATCAATGAAAAAAATGTTCAAAAGGGTGCCGGGATGGTAGTGTTGGCAAAGCATGCCCAAGACCTAAATGATTTTCAAAGGACAACAATTCCCTGTCTTGATAATTTTTACCGAAAGTTTTTAAAGTGTCCAATTTTGTAAAATCAACTGTTGCAACTCTCCTAGGAACTGGTGGTATTTTTTCTCCTCATTAATAAGATTCAGGTATTGTGAATGTGTGTGTGCACACGTGCACACATAGGCAGGGTAAGGACCCCCAGTGCTCACACAGTGCTGCATTCCTGCTGTGGTTGGGACACATTTGGAGGTGACCCCAAGGGTCTATGGGTTGGGAGTCTGGTTCCTAGCATGACAGTGCTAAGAGGGTCCCATAAGAGTGGAGCCCACTGGGATGTCTTTTTGTCACGAGGGGAGCTGCCTCAGGAGGAGGGATTGAGGGACCACCCCTGGGATCCCTGAGCTGTCACAAGAGGGAATTGTTACAGAGTGAACTCAGTCCCTTCCTCTTTGGTTTCCTGGTTCCAGGTGATCTCTTCTCCTACACACACTGGCCAACCCCCATGAAGGGATGAACCACGGGAACCACCTTACTTTGACTTTCAGCCTCTAAAATTGACTAGTACAATTCCCAGCACACTGGTTACAGCAGCTTTGCTTAGGAGTAAGAGAAAATATGAAAAAGATTGATTAGTTGACATGAGGTCAGTATTAGAGGAGGCTAGTTACATGTTATAACTAGAACTCCATCTTGGCTCCTTTGTGCAGGCTTTGTGTTAGCATTTGCATGTCTTTTTCACATTACATCTAATAAGGTGTTGAAGTTAGTTGTCAACTTGTTTTTTAGCATATCTAATAAATTGTGGAATGCATGTCTTTATCATACTGGCTGGCTTATTCATGGCAAGGGGGTGTGAACAGCATCAGGGTCCACCTAGTCTGGGGAGAGAGAAGCTGTTGTTTCAGGTAGCCATTGCACAGAAATCCTGGGCTTCCTTCTGATGAGACCATTCCCTGACCAATCACTGTGGACATGTCATGTGCGGACTAGCTGTTGGCAAGAGGTTAGAATTGATTACGCCAGGGGGACCATCCCTGGAGCTACCACTCAAATCGACAGCAGCTGCAGGGTGCTCCAATTGTTCATCACAGCTTGGTAGCAATTTAGTGTTTTCTTTTCTAAATTTAAGGGGGACTTTTGAAGTACAAGGTACTGTGGGAGACATAAAGACATGTAGGTGTACTGTAAATTTAGGGGAGAGACAGATTGCTTCTGGCTGAGGTGCTCAAGGAGGTATCACATTGCAAGTAACACTGAAATAAGGTCTCAAAGAATAAGTGGGATTTTAATGATTGCAGGTCATAAGGGAGGGGCAGGAGGCAGGGAAAAGTAAGAGTAACAACCCCAGAGGCAGAAAGTCAGGGGGACATGGACAAAAGGTGGTCCAGGTTAGTGGGAGCACAAGTTCTTGGTGATTCTGTTAAGGCAAGAAATGTCACCCAGCACGAAGAAATCTCGGGGTTGAGATCATACTCAAGCAGCTAGGGTGAACCAAGTCATGGTGCAAGAGGCTGGCATCTCTTACTTTCCCCACAAAGAAAACTTGCCTCATTAGCACAAAGCTCAGTACCTACCCCCTTTCGGGGGGCTCCCCACTTGTTTCCATACACAAATTACACACAGTCCAAAGTAGGCAGTGGACTAAGTTGGACTTTCACTTGCAGGCAGAGGCCACTGTTCCTGACAGTGTAGAGTCTCTGGGCTCCTTGAGTGGGACAATTCTACTCCCATCATTTTGAAGCGGGTTGAGAGTGTTCCTCACCAGTGGTCCAGGGCTATGATTTCAGAGCTCTGCCATTCAGATAAATTCCCAGCTCCACCACCCACTAAGGACACTGGCTGTCCCATGGACTCTGTAAAGTCAGCCTAAGAGTATTGTCACACGCAGAACAACTGTTCTGTGTCCTTTCCCAGGATCACATCAAGGGGCAGGGAGAACCCCTTCCCTCACCAACAGTCCACAGCAATGTGACCTCCTTTCTGTGGACTTTCCCCCTATTGCCTACTTTGCTGGCCCCACATACACTGCTGGGCATCCTGGCTTAAGGGCACCTAACTAAAACACCTTACCACCAACAAGGTTGCTATCTGACACCTTCATCACTGGCACACACACACACACACACACACACACACACACACACACACACAAAATAAAAACAGAGGTGCATTCAGTTCTATCCAGAGCCTGGAGATTCATGCCTTTGAGCCCGGGATCACCCCCTCACCTGAGGAAGCTCAGCCCCTCTGTGCTCTTTTATTACAAGTTCACTTGACTTTTAATCTCCTTGGTCATGGAAAAATCTATGTCTGTAATCAATCCTCACCTATAGGTTAATATGCATTTCCTTGCAACTATTCCGACACTGCTTTGATTGCATTTCCTTCCCACAGATGGCTCTGCCCGTAGTGAGCTCTCTCTGTTTTGGACACGGTGCTTCTCTTTTCTACTCTCCTGCTTCAACTCGCCCGCATAACCCTGGCTTTGTGTATCTCACAAAGAATCAGGCAAGATGGGGACACAGGGTTAGGCTCACTTTATGGTTTCAGTCTCTGCAGGGTTGGTTGTTTCTGCAGTTTGCAAACCTGGGGCCTGAATCTGGAAATTTCTTCAACATTTATGTTAATTTAAACAGAGGAAAAAAATTTTAAAGGACCTGTTGACAACATGAAGGAGAACAAAGCAAAGTGTGTATCCAGCAATTGAGATGGCTTCGCTCACACCCTAGAGAACTTAACGACATGAAAATGAGTCATAGGCTCTTTTCAATTCACTTGCCATTTCTTAATGCTTGTTATATAATCAGGTATTTTTCCCTGCATGAAATCAACTTAGAATCCAAAGAGTTGGGGTAAGATGGTAGGTGGTGGAAGGGGTTAGAAAAAAGGACAGAAAGAAACTGTTTTGGAAGAATAAAAACTTTTTTCTTTGCAGCTTTGGAAATTGATCCAAGAACTTTCCACACCCTAGGCAAGCTCTCTGCCTTGGAGCTACATTTCCCAGCCCAATTTTTCTATATTTTATGAAAATGCTGGTTACCTGATATTTTCTTTTATAAGTTTATTTTGGAATAAACTTGAAATCTCTGTGTGTTACTGTATATAAATTATGGTTTAATTTAAATGTAGAAAAATAAAACCAATGATTATGACACACCTGGCTAATGTCCACATGTTGAAATCAGTCCCTAAAAGAAGAATAGGCTCCTAAGGAGAAAGACACTTGCTCCAAGAGTCACGAGCAAATGGAGAGGAAAGGAACACATCTCCTTAACGGGTCTCGCTGGGATGTTTATAGTTGTGGAGAGCTGAGCCTCTTCTGTAATATGCTTAATCACTTCTAACTGTGTAGCCAGCTAATTAAAGTAATTAGTCTTGCCTTGGTTCAGCAGGATTTGGAATTCCTTTAAGTCATTCTCTTAGCAGGAATGGGTTGGATTTTCCCACATCTTTGGACTTTCAGAGGGTTGCCTGTGATGGCACACTCCTGGGCCCAGGCACCATCGGTTTGCCTTGAGTTTCACCACCGAGTGTCAGGGTGGTACGTGACTAAGCCTGGAATCAGTGAGTCGCGTGTGCATCTTAGGCCTTGGGACTGCAACAAACGTACTTTGGGTTCAACTTTGGCACCTGTCTCCAAGCAGCGAACTAACCCTGCTTAGATCCAATTAATCACATCTTGAAAGCAGGATTACTCACTGAAGCAGTTTGTAATAGCAAAAGAACAGAGACTGTGTATGACACGAGACCGCATAAGTAAATTATGGTTCATCCATGTAAGGTAATACTGACAAAGAGCCAGGATGCTCTCTGTGTACTGATTTATTCATTTATTTATGTTTATTTATTTTTGGTACCAGAAATCAAACTTGCCAGGCAGGTGCTGTGCTGCTGAATTACATCCCTGGCCCCTGTGTACTGATTTAGAAAGAGCATAAAGCTTACATTGCTAAATGAGAAAAGGGAAAGAATGTGGATAGTATGGCCAGTGGTATAAAATATAAACATAGGTCTGTGTTTGCTTGTATATGTACAAAGACACTTTGAAAAGAGACAATAACAGCGATGTATATTTGTGGGAGACATGGGGCACTGAGACTGTGAAATAAATGGGAAATGGAAGGAGTTGGGAGGAAACTTTCCATTGCAGTTCTTTTCAAAGTAGACTTTTAAATAATCAAATGAACTTGTTACCTAATGATAAATCAAAATCAATTAGTTACAATGTCCAAAAGCTTTTTTAAAACCAGGACCTTTTTTAAGGTGGAAAGGGGAGCCCTGTATTTGCCTATATTAATCTAGCATTTTCAAAACAGTGGTTTGTGAAGGTGCTTTGGGAAACACAACAACAGAATCCATTTTATTTTATTTGCAGCACTGGAGATGGAATCCACAGCCCGTGCATGCCATGCAAGTGCTCTACCCATGAGCTACACCCACGGCCATGGAATCTATCTTAATCCCTACTTCATCATAGTCAATGAACAAAAGAATTAATAAATAGAGTGTCTGTCCTGTAGTGACAGAGCCCTCTGAGAGCCCTAGGGGCATGGGGTGGGCACCCAAGCACCCATGAAGAGCAGGTATCCAGGCCATGATTGTCCCCCAAGCATCTTCTTGCTTGGAAACTCCTCCTGCACTGCTGGTTTTCATCATCATGAAGTTGTAACTAGGTTTTATTGAAAATTTCATGTTAAATCCCAAAAGACCCAGGACTCAAAAAGAACACTGATATAGTATATAACTAGGTAATGCGGCGAACAAGAATTGTTTCTTTCTTTGGTTGAATTTCAATTTTTATTGGCATGCGTTTGCAGTACATAATGATTGCAGTACATATTTTTTATTGGCATGTGTTTAGGGGGTTGGTAAATATATATAACCTATCTTAATTCTTTTTTCCATTCCCTTCACCTCTCCTCCCTCCCTGAGAATTGTATTTGTATGAATGGGCCTCAGGATTTTTTTCTCCATGTCTGAAAGTTACGATGGATCAACGTCTATAGAAAATTAAGTGGTTCTATTTTAGAGCTCAATATCAAAGAAAAAATAGCACACATAAGTTGATTAGCTAAGTATTATTCACTAAGACTAAAATTTGAGTTATCATTTAATCAAGTGGTAAAAGTCAAGTAAAGGATGAAATTGTTAAGGTAGTTGATTTTTGTGTGCAAAATGTGAGGATCCCCTTTACCTTATATCCTTGAGGTAGTAACATGAAACACTTGAAGCATAATAGTTAATGAATTAGATGAAATTACAGAAAATATTGGCCCCAAAAGCCTTAAATTTCAGTATCATAAGTTTTTTGGATGATGTATGGGGAAATTTTTAGTAATATATGGATATCAACATAATATTTTCCTGAATACATTATATGTATTAACATGTTGGATTTATCATTCATTTAGTAAACAAAATAACTAAAAGTTTATAACACTAGCTTAAGCATTTTGCACATATGAATTCACTTTATGCTCAACAACCCTATTAGACACAGATACTAGCATTATTCAATTTACAGAGGAGGAAAGTGAGGCACTGAAAGTTTAAGAAAGCAGTCCAGGGTCACACAGTAATAATTAGCAGAAATGAGATTCTAATCTGGACCATCTGCCTCCATTGCCCATGTTCTTATTGGGTATTTATGGAGCACCTACAGCTTGGCAGTGACTGTTCTAGGTGCTGGGACTGTAGGGCGAACCAAAGAGACACTTTTTGCTCTCATGAAACATACAGTCCAGTTGATAGAGATAGACAATTAAAAATAAATAATTAGATACATTAGTACTAGGAAGAAAAGCATAGCAGAATGAGCGGTAGGGATTCCTCTTAAGACCAGATAAAGGGAGAGGATGGTCCATTTCAGTAGGATACTAAGGTGATGCCTCACAAGAGACCCCCTGAAGCATGTGTGTGTGCCCAGAGGCTCTTAGGGAAGCATCTTCCAGGCCAAGTGAGAGTGCAGTGCCCGAGCAAGTCCTGTCTTGGGTGTGTCAGACCACTGTGTGGAGGCTCTTCTTCTTCTTTGAATTAATGTGAGAGAGGGAGAGTGCAGCTGAAATGACACCAAAAGACACCTGGGGTGTAAGGTCACGTTGCATGTGTATGGAGCAATACAAGGATTTGAGATTTTATTCCGAGTGGGGCAAGAAGCCAGCAGCAGCCGGGGGTGAGTATAGAGGTGACATGACCTGTCTTTTGTTTTAAAACAAACAACAAAGGATCACTGTAGGAAGTTGTGTGGAAACCCTGTTAGTGAGCTGTTGAAAGGATTCAGGTGACAGATGATGCTGACTGAGCTTAGGGCAGAAGTGATGTGGAGGTAAAATCTGTTGACTCAGGAGGTAGCCTGAAGGTGAAGTGGAAGACTTTGCTCATAGTTTTGATGGGAGGGATGATGGACAGGTCAAAGACAGAGGCCAAGGCTCCCTCAGTCTGAGCCATGGAAGAAACGACTCACTTCTTAGAAGGAGAAGCAGAGAATTTATAATGTCTCATAGGCCAAGTCAAACGACTGTTTGAAGAAGAATGTGGGTCAAAATCATATTAACCTGAGGAAGGCACTTTCTTTGCACAGACTAAGGGGCATTTCTTTAGTAAAAAAAACTAGACTGGTGGTCCCTAAAGATAGATTAGTTTGTGGCGGTTGGTTATGCTTGTCCTTAGGTAGCCAGGGTGGCTCCTAAGCTGGGGTAAGGGACAGCTGTGGGCATCCCTGGAGGTCTGGTTGGTCTGGCTCTGGATTGTTTGGGGTCAATTACTTGAAACTTCACTCAAAATGACTTCTTAATTCTCCTTTAAAATTTATTTTCTACGGAGTGTGAAGATGGGGGAGGTAGAACCTGGATTGTGGGGAGGATGTGTAAATGTTCAGAGTGATGCCCCCACCATGACCCAGGTACCCAGCCAAGAAGCCAACCAAGTGCCATCTCCGTGGCCTTGGAAGAAGGCCTCTAACTCAGGAGGAGGGGTGCCTGACTCCGTTAGGGCTGTGTTCACCCCAAAGCACACGTGTTGTGAGTTATTCTTCCCAGAGCAGGGACGGACAAGTTCACCCAAGACCTCTGGGAAGCCAAGCTCCAAATGTCCAGTGAGGAAGCATGAGTGTAGGTTCACTTCTGACTTCATGTTAATAAACTACTTCTCCCACCACCTTTACATTTTTTCAAGTATAAATATTAAAGTGTCTTCCTAAAAGTTAAATGTTAATACACAAGAGGAAAAAAGTATCCCAGAATAAACATTAATCCTTTGGGTTGAGTATCTTATAAAAACACTCACAGGCCCTTGGAGAGAGCAACAGGCCCTGAGTGAGGCAGTGCATGCTTGTAATCCCAGCACTCTGGGAGGCTGAGGCAGGAGGATGGCAAATTGAAGCAGGATCTGTTCAACTGAGCCATGTAGTGAGACCATGGCTCAAAATAAAAGATAAAAAGGGCCAGAGATGTTGCTCAGTACAAAGGCCCCAAGTTTAATACCAGTACTGCAAAACAAAACAAACAAAACCAAAGTCTGATGCTTCTATTTTCCACAAGAATTACTGCTAGACAGAACTCCAGAGCAATTGTTGGGAGTCCTGAGTGGAAATCGTGGGAAGAGGCTGGGAAGGCTTAGTGGGCTGCAGGCAGTAAAGGAAGTTAGCATCTGAAGGGGCAGAGGCCACCCTCAGGAGGCCTGCAGGCTTGGTTCTTCCACTTGTGTGGTAAAAGGGAGCCAAAGCACGGATTGGGCCTAACCTTACTGAATTTGCTCAGGTTCAGGAGCAGTGACCGCCTACGCCTACAAAGCCCTTTGTTCTTCTTCAGGTCCGGCTCCCTCTGCCAGCCGCCACCTCCAGCGGGACACCACCAGCTCACCAGCGTCCTAGGCCCGACCCCTGCCACCGCCTGGAGACGCGGGTGGCAGAGGCTGTTATAAGGGTGGCATCCACACAAACGCACAAAGCAAACGCAATAGGCCCTGGGAGACAGCAAGATAAAGTGGGAGGGTCCGGCGAGCACGAGGCAAGCGCAATCTGAATCCCTGGCACCTCGCTTTCCCCCTCTCTGAGTGCTTTCTGTGCAAAAACAAAAGAAACGAGAAGAAAAAGGAAGGAGCCCTGTATTTAATGCGCAAGAGCTACGAGCAGGGCTCGCCCGGTCCTCAAAACTCTCCGTACAACCCCGCCCCAAGTCCCACAGTATCGTTTGTTCCTTCCAAGAAAGGCCCCCTCGGAGGCTGGGCGAACTGCAGTAGAGAGAAGGCGCGCACGCGGCCGATCGCTGCTGTCACGCATGAGCCCAGGCCAGGGACACAGCTTCCCTAACCCGGGAAAAGGGCAGCGGGCAGGTGGGAAAAGGGAGAAACGGCAGGGTCTTCACACGCTAGAGTGGCCTTCCATTGGCTCGTCTCTCTCCGCCATGGAACCTGATTGGCTGAAGGCTGGGCGCACGGGCCGTGCACGCTTCCCTGCGTCGCTTAGCGTTGGGCGGATGTCAGCTTGGGAGCCAATGGGAGGGGCAGGGGGCGGTACCAGCGGGCGCGGCACCTCCCCCGTCGCGGACGAGTTGGTAAACAGAGCAGAGCGCGTGCAGGGCGCCAGCTTTGTGGCCAGCGCGCGGACGCCGCGCGAAGGTGACCGAGAATCCCGGCTTCCTGCGGCTAGGTAAGCCTGTCCCCCACTATCGCAGGCTCGGGCGCCGTTCAGGTGCTGCCGTAGTTGGCCTTGCCTTCTGCAGGGTCCTTCTTGCAGCTTCCAGTGACAGCGCAGCTTTGCGTCACCAGTTTTTCTGGCCACGGGCCCTGAGGCGGGACCCACCGTGTGCCTTCCTCAGCCTCCGCGCAAGGCGCCTCGGGGAAGGGACGAGGACCGCGTGCCGCAGGCTCCGGAAGTGCCCGGTGGCCCTGGTGCCCTCCAGCCTGCTGCCTGGGCCACATGGTCGCCAGTGCAGCGTTCCTGCCTGCTTTCCTCGTGACAGTGGTCCGCCACTGATTCCTAGACCACCCTGCAGTGTGTGGCCGGAGTCCCACTGTCCTGGGCTGCAGATTTGTAGCAAAACTTTGGCTTCTCTGGCCCGAGCCAGCTGTTGGGTTTCACAGGTGGAACTTTGGGGGGAACTTGGGAAACGGGACCACTTCTTGAACCTTCCCTTCCTTCGCCTTTCCGTGCTCCTTCCTCCTCTTCTAGACATTGGTGGTCTTGCAAGTGGTTTGGGCCAAATCCCCTAAACTGGAGCTTTTCGATAGCTCATTCTCCGTGCACAGTCCTCTCTGCCTAACCCAGAGGAGCTCAGCAGTTCCACTTTGGGGGAGTGCTGCATGGGCAGGTCTAGTGCCGGGACTCTCCTGTGGCTGAGAGATGTCTCCTTCCTGAAGGACAAGAGACTTGTGTGTAGCCTTCCAGCTTGGGTTGGGCTTGCAGCCCATTGGAAAATTTATCCACACTCAAGACTAAGAAGCTGGACCTGCCAGGCTTACCACCATGCCAAAGGATTTGAACATGTGTAGGTGCCAGCTCACCTGTTGTCATGTCGTGGATGGATGGGTGATCTTGGTGGGATGACTGTTGAGAGACTGTTTTGGAGGAAGGCGCCTCTCCTGAGAATAGGCAGAGGGGATGGAAGCTGGTGGTTCACAGAAGCAGCATCCTTAAGATTCAGGCAACAGTTTGGGGTGTTACATTCAGCCTTGCAAGTAGTGCATACAATGCAGAATTGTTATATTTTTTGGCCGGATCACAGGAGGCTCAAAAGAAAAGTGAACTAGGCAGTCTGACCACCTCTCTCAGAGCCAATGCATACCTAAGACAGGGTTTCGCAACCTCCGGACTGTTGCCATTTTGGGTCCATAATTCTTTGTTGCCTGTTCTGTGCATTATAGGATGTGCAGCAGAGTCCTTCACTTGACAGGTAGCCCCTCTGTCCCACCAGTTATGACCATCAAAATTTTCTTTGCACACTGCCAGATGTCACTTGGAGGGCAAAACTGCCCTTGGTTTAGAACCCCAGGTTAGACTTTAGAAGGGGTCATCTCATGCTGCCAGTGACCTCTCTGAGACCTGCATATGAGTAATTGAGAGGTTTAAAGAGATGCCAGTGTGGGCTGGGGATCTAGCTCAGTGGCATAAGCACCTACCTTGCGAGTGTGAGGTAGTGAGTTCAGTCCCCGGTACAAAAAAAAAAAAAAAATGCCAGTGTGTTAATGCACACTGGTAGAAGCCACCTAGAAAGGGATTTAAAGAAGACCCCACCTGTGAGCTGGCTGGCAGAGGTGGAACTTGTCACCAGAGAGTTAGAGGTAGTGACCCATTAGCAGTTATTGTGCCTGGTGGATGCAGGGCAGTGATAGGCTGGCCCAGGAGTGCTGAGGAATGAGAGGCTGGTAGTTTCCAACCCTAGGGATATGCAAGAGTGTGTGTGGGGGGTATGCACATGCAATAACTTTATGGACCTATTTTTTAATAGTGAGTGAACGAATAGAAGCAAACAATGTTACAGAAGCCAACTCAGGTATCCACAAGTGACTGTTCCAAGGTGTTGCTTTACTCATCTTTACTTTTTGCTTAGACATTTCTGTCCTGTGATGTAGGAAAGGCTAGACTTGTGTCTGCAGGGAGCGAATGGCTGCATTTCAAATGTACGTTTAATCTGCCTATCTGTGTAGATATATATCCTACCAGAAGTGTAATAGAGCAACATGGGCACATATATAACTTGGGGAGTTGTTTTACAGTTAATCAAAACTTCAGTGTTGAAGACAGCAAACCATTTCTTTTGTGTGCAGAAAGACGCTTTTGAGTCTACGTTTTGCCTTCAGTGTGACCCAGAATTTAAACCCTGACTTTCAGATCCCAAACTGATGGGCATGCAGGAAAACTGGAAAACTGTGTTTATTGTGCATGGAAAAACATTCTAAGCCCCTACTTCAGTGTTCATTTTCTTTGTTTTTACTCAGTCCTTTGGAGAGGTATCAGAATTTTCCTGTGACACCCCCTGGTCAACTACGGGGTCTTTTGGGTACCTTTGTTGGTAACAGAAAAGGATCAGGAAGGGAGGTCACTTCTCCTTTCTCAAAGAGAAGTTTGGAGAAGTCTATTATTGGGAAGCTCAAAACTTGGCAGGATAATTTTCCATCAAGAGCCATGGACACTGAGTCATTATCTTTGTCAGTTGAAACAAGAGCTGTGTGCAAAATTAGACAGCAATATTTAGATAGAGCATTTTCTTGAGTTGACAACTGGAAATAGTTCTAGCATTCCTGGGGAACTGGTCAAGAACTGGGAAGACCCGTTAGGAAGGAGAGTAGGGGGATTGTAGAGCTCAGGGTTCCTATTCCTTCTGGAATTGCACCTGTGGGAAAGGTGAGACCTGAAGAGGCAGCTTGTGAGAAGTGAGGGTGGCTCGAGTCCCAGGGGGTGGGAGCAGAGGGGGAGTCTGACCTGAGGCACAGACTCATGTATGTGCAGGGAGACCTGTGAGATGTCTAGCTGGAGGAAGGAGCTGGGTGGTGCTGCATTAGTGAAAACAGAGGATGCAGGGGAACGAGGAGCTGGTTTGGGAGAAGATGGTGATGTATTAGACATGAGATGTTAGTGTTTTTTCCATTCTTTTAAAAGTTAAGATAGAATTTCCATGTATAATCACCCTTTGTAATGTGCAGTTCTGCACAGTTGGACAGATGCATGTAGACATGTAACCAGTACAGTCACGGTGTAGTGCAATTCTGTCACCCCCCAGTGTTCCTTACATGCCCTTGTAGTTGCCTGCGGGACTTTAATAGGGCCTTGTGTCCCTTGGTTCTTGAAGTGGCTTCAGTGGATGAGAGAACCCATTGAGGCTGAGAATGGGAAAGCAGCAGCTGGAGCTGCCTGGGAGACAGTGCACATGGCAGAGGCTGGAGGGCCTGTGGTGTGCCTGGATCCCCACACCGGGGAGCAGGTGCAGGAAGAGGGGCCAGTGAAGCAAGCTGTGGAGAGGAGGCCAGAGAGGAAAGTTCTGGAAGGGTTGGGTTGGCAGGAAACCCTGCGGAGGGTGGTGATGGAGTCAGGCTGAGAACACCCACTGGCTTGAGCCATCAGATGTCACAGAGGGCCCGTTTAGGGAAAGGGAGAGATAAGTGCACCATCTTTAGGAGTCACTGACCTTGAAGGAGAGGCAAAGTCAACAGGAGGTTATGTTTGGGGACAGAGAGCTGCGAGTGGTTTGTGGGTGTGAGGGGAAAGACCTTTGTGAAAAACAGATGAAAGCAGAAGAAAAAGTAGGAGAAGCAAGTTCCTTTTGGGCAGAGTTAGGGCAGGAGGAGAGGCCAGGGGAGGGTATGAGATACTGGGCTGGGAATTTGAGTGTGCTCACATCTGACTGCTTTTATTTTAGGGGGGAAGCAAAGTCTGCTACAGAGGGAGTGTGGGAGGGAAGGGTTCGGGGGTGGTGATTGAAGAGAAAGCCAGGCCAGGATTCTGTCTTAGGGCTGTCTGCATTGTGCTCCAGCTGTCCTTGGAGGAGTTCATTGTTCCCTGTAAGAGCCTCTGTGTGTGTGTGTGTGTGTGTGTGTGTGTGTGTGTGTGTGTGTGTGTGTGTGTAATGGTGGCAAGGACAGCGGCGCCTCTTCCTACCTCTGCATCACCTTCTTGATGTTCCCAGAGTTGTGTTTCTTGAGTGAGGGCATAGAATTTCCATCCTTCTACTTTTGTGAAGACAGTGTGGGGGTTCTGCTCCCCACCTCCTGCTACATACCTACCTT